>JASDQU010790162.1:0-11641 GCA_032191745.1 Picea mariana | reverse complement strand
ATCCAAGCTAGGGTTCTCATACCCTCGACTCCTATTTATACTAAAAAGAAGCATATAGAGGAAGATCCTTCTAGAAGAGGAAGCTTCTATTAGGTCTTCTTACATCCGCCTTATTCTATTTTATTGAAAGGTCTTATTAATATTGACCTTTATTACATCCGAATACATTGATCTATCTATGTGCGGGTTAGGACCTTAACAGATCGGCAAATCGATTTGTCTACGATGCTTCTTTGCCTTGGTTTAAATCCAATGACTGTTCTTCTTTGATTATCCTATACTTCCACTTTAGAGTGATCCATTGGTCGAGAATGGTCCCAGAGTAGATCAACGATCAGGGATGATTGCAGGGTCCCAACTAGCACGACGTTTAAAACTATCGTCGAGCTCTGCAATGGAAAAATGCTCATTAGTAGTGGAACTAATGCCAACTATAGATATATTTGGTGGGTGACGATCGACGGTCTAGACTAATTGCAGGATTGGAATTAACGCGTTATTTAATTCTCCTTTCTCTCTCTACAATCTATCCCTATCGTTGATCTGGCGCTTGTGTATCAACGGTCATGATTTTATCTGATCGTTGACTAGTCCTCCAATGATCCTTCTCTTGTAATTTGATGATTTAGAATGATTGTGGGATTGGGAATAACACACTTTTTAATTTTCCTTTTTCACTCTACAATCCATCCCTGTCATTGATCTGGTGCTTGCATATTCAACAATCTTGAATTGATCTGATCATGTTTCTACAATGCACTTTCCCTTCTGAGATTCATCGCGTTACATCTTCTGAGCTTTGAACTTCATTCGCTAACCCTCCTGAGATTTTAATATCTGCATACCATCCTACTATTTGACATCAATGACAACACATTAATGACACTATGTCCAACAACAAGATATTGTTGGAGTAGTATATTCAATATCTACATCTTGTGATTGTTCCAAATATTGATGTTCTTCCTATTCATTGTCTATGTAGAATAGTTTCTTCTCACTGCATTTATACCCCTTTACTGTACTTGTTGTCACAATTGAAACATAGTCCATTTTCTCTTTTTTCATAAATTTGTTGATGTGTCAACCTTGTCGGTTGAGTGGGGTTAGGAGAGGGAACATAGACCTTCTCTCTATAGTTGTTAGTTTCTACCCTTCTAGAAGACATAATTTTGTTTTCCACTTTCCTTTCCATACTAAAATATTTCTCCAAACATTTAGGTCCAAAGAGACACACCTCATGTTGAATGTTCTCTTTTAAATCTCCCATAAAGAGATCTATCAAATTATCCTCAAGAATGTTCTTTACCCTAAAATTGAGATTTTGTAATTGTTGAATGTGTTCTGTAACTATGCCTTTTTGATAAAGCTTTATCAATTGAATAAATAATGTATTACTCTTAGTATCCCCATAATGTGATATCAATTCATCCATAAAAATGGACCAAGAAACAATATGATTCTTTTTTCTTTCACAAAGCCATTGAAACCAAACAAATTGATCATTTTCTAAATATAAGGATGCAATCATTACCGTTTGTAAACTTGTAACTTGTTGTATATCAAAATATTTCTCCATATGGAATATCCATAATATAGGATATTTACCATGAAACTTCCTCATATCAATCTTTGGAATGAATGTGTTCCTTGGTGCTGATTTGAAGCCTTGATGATGTGGATCTAAAGTGATGAATAATTCTGAAATTCAATATTGGTGATCTTCAATTGTGATAAAATACTCCTCGTATGCGATTGAGTCTCAACACCATTTTTATCCTTATTTTCATGATTTCCTCATATCTCCATATACCTTTTATGAATCCCCTTTCATAACATGGTTTCTATGGATTTTTTCATTTCATTCATTTTATTTTCCATTTGATACATATTTTCATTCATCATATTTTCCATATGTGCAATATTTTCATCTCTTTCCTATTTTCATCAATCTTATTTTTCATGTCATCCATATTCTTTTTCATTTCATCTTCGATTTCCTTTTTTAGGGATTCATGAGAATTTGATAAATCCACTAGTTTCAACATACTACTACTCATTTTGTCAACTTGGTTCCTTAATTGGGTTAGCCTATTTTCAAGTCATGTTTTAGTTTTTATGAGGAGTAAAAATATTATTTCTTATAGAACCCTCTTTCATGTGAAAAAATAACAATTCTTCTCTTTTTCCTCTTTATCAAAAATTTTGAATCACCAAAAATAGATCTTCCAATAAAAAGTTATGCCAATTGTAAGTTGCATACCTTTCAAACCCTAAATTTGGAGCATGCCTGAATAGCGGATGTTGGAACTTAGGTTTGCATCCTTTACCTTTCCCCTTCATTCACCTATACATCCTCTTAAGCCTGATTTTTTGTTTTAATTCTCCTCCATGGTTTTTGAGTCAGCTTGAGTTGTTTTTCCTTTCTATTATTTTTTCACCATTTTATTTCTTTCTTGAAATATTGTTGCACTTATGGTTTGGTTTAACAACATGTTTTCACCTTAGAATACTTTACTAAAATTATAGTAGGTTGGAAAGGCCTTTTTAGTTCAAAAAAATGTTGATTGCAAGAATGGGCATGTTCTTGCAAACAAGGTAAAAGCGCACTGTTTTAATTATTTTAACGTTTAGAAATAAATTTAAATATTTAAAAAGTGTAGTGTTTGTTCTTGAATATATGAGTGATCATGAACAAATGCCTCTAGAATAGTATAAAATAAGTTTCATCATTGTACATTGTTAGTCATGGTCGTGAGAACTGTACTGTACCATCATGGATACTATAGATTGTACATAGGGTTAATAACATGCATGTATCGATTTCAACATGAGGAAGTTTGCATTCAATGCATCATTGACAATAGAGGAGCTCTATACACCATGATTCCTCTGTGAGAGAGATTTCAGTTAAACAGGACCGAACCACAAGGCCTTGAGCTATTCGAGGCCATACCTAAAATCAAGGATATTTTCATAGAGGCAGAATTGTATGACTTCCTGTGCACATTTGAAGGATACCACACTAGTGTAGATATGTTGTTCGCATAGACATTTGATGGCTTCTAGACCCAACTTGGGGATACCTGCATTTATATTACAGAGCACTTCATTTGAGAAACTTGCGCTCTCCCTGTCTGTAGGGAAAGGGGGTTTAACAAAGGCAAGTTGTGTCCCAAACTATGAAACAGTAGAACCAAGAATTGGAGAAACAACATACCAAGTTGAAAAGGAAGTTTCAGAAGGTACAAAGAAATTATCAGAGGTTACAGTAGAAAAATCAAAAGGAGCTGCTCAAATTCACTGAAAAACTTAGTTTTTTTTCTTGTTTTTGTCATTCTCGTTCAACACACCTCTTGAACAGTCGGAGGTGAATTTGTGAAAAAATAAAGAGTTTTTTGTTGAGAAAAATCCCATTCACAAAAACCTTTGTCATATTTTACACAAGTATCATGGTCTGAGAGAGTCGAAGAGACCTTTGAAATCTTTTTTACATAAATTTGCAATGCTCTACATTTTCTTGTTTTTGCCATTGTCTTTTGGCATGTCTTATAAACAACTAGAGGTGAATTTGTGAAAAAGGAAGGAGTTTTTTTATGAGAATAGGTCAATGCAAAAACAATTTTCTCATATTTTACACAGGTATCATGGTTTAGGAAAATTGAAAAGACCTTTGAGGCCATTTTTCCAAAAATTTGCCAAATGTTGATTTCCCTGTTTTTTGTCATTGTCTTTCAGCACGCCTTCTGAACAACTAGAGGTGAATTTGTGAAAACTGAAAGAGTTTTTTGTTGAGAGAAATCCCATGCAAAAAACAATCTCTCAGAGTTTACACAGTTATCACAGTTTGAGAGAATCAAAGAGGTATTTGAGGTCATGTTTCCTAGAAATTCGGTAAATTCTAGGTGAGTTTTATCTATATATGTTCTAGTCCAGTCTCTAGCTAGAGTGCATGTGGGAATCCACGAGAAGTTGAAAACCAACAAAAACTTGGGAAGATTCCTTGCTATGAGTTTGTTTTACTCTAGCTATCATCATGAGCTCTTGTTGCACTAATAGTTTTTTTTTTAAGTCTATTCAGAGGCATTGTTGCCACTTGTAATAAGTTGTTGTCTTTTGATAAAAACAATGCTTTTGAGGTTGAATTAAGGAAAATATTATGAACTAATGCTTCAAATAAGATTCACTCATGTCAAAACAATGTTTACAATTTGTGATTAAGGAGTGGTAGCTGAGTTGATTGATAAGGTCTAGTAGTAATGTGAAGTTTAAATTTTGAGTTAGATCCAAGAAAGGTGGTTGACCCTTTTGGAAAAAGGATAAAGAGATCATTTTTTTTGTTGTTTAGGGGGGGATTTTTTGGTGAAAAATAGAAGTATCAGAAGGTATAGACTTGATTACAAGATTGTAAAGTTCTATACCTAATGAATATATGTTGATGATAATTGTTTTTCTTACTCAAATCTTTATGTGTTTAATATGATATTGAATGCAAAGTTTGTGATGTGTGCAAAGTACATTTCCTTGTTCTTTCAACCATTGTTTTAGTTTATCTTTTCGCTGATTATGCAACCTATTATAAAACTATTGTTTAGTGAAAAGATCAACTAATTGACAAACTGTTGGATGATTTGCATCTAGATGTTTTTTTAAGTCTTAAGATATTATTTTAAGTCTTTATTCTCATATAACAAGCAATTCATTGTATTGTTCACTATTGTCTCCAGTCTTTGTCTTTCATGTCCCAACTGTCCATTAATAGCCATACCATTAGCAAAGGATATTTTACCTTCATATTGTGTGACTTTTCCAGCTAGATTATCATATTTGAAAACCCATCCTTTAGCTAACCATCAAAATCAAATTATAAAAAAAACAACCATTCCAAACTTGAGGTGGCCTAGCTTTTCCCTTTAGCAGTGTGGTGCATTCTTTAGGACCAATATCTTCTTGTGCCATTGACGGGGAAAATAGTAACAAGATATCTTTCCCTAGGAGAATGAAAACAATCAGATCTGATCTTTGATGGTGAACAAAGACCAGACACATTCAAACCACGAATAATTCACCTGGCGACTCCATGGTTAAAGAATCCAGTGGCGACTCCATTGTTTCAAGAAGTCATATTTTCAAATGGAATTCATCTTGGCTCATAGGTTTTCTCCTCTTAATTTCTCTATTATTCCTAGTTTTCCAAATTTTTTTCCTACTATAGATGAGTGGGGTGATTACTTTCCCAAATTTAGAGAAGATGAAGATGATAACCTTGCACATCATTTGCTTGAATTCCATGAAGTCATGCATTGGTTGGTTATACATCATGAGGATGTATTAATGAAGATGTTCATGTAATCATTATAGGGAGATTGACATGAATGGTACCGATCCTTTCCTCCTTCTATCATTTCTTCCCTTAAAAAGTTCCATGCAACATTTAATGAACACTATAACGTTTTTTTCCATCGGATTTTATTTTTGAAAATTGTTGTGAGGAGTTTGATTTATATATGTAGAATTCTATATCTGGTTCCTCTAATAGTATGAATGATAAGGGAGTTAATATTAAACAAGTGGAAGAAGATTTATCCCCTTGTGAAATCTTCTCTAGTTTTTCTATTCAGGAAGATTTCTTTATTGTTTGTTTTAACGAAAAAAAAACTGATCAGAATTTCGTAGAATCCTTTGAAATTATATTAGATATCTCTAACAATGTTTGTGATGATGATATTGCTTCTCCAAAATTTGGCATAGATCATGCTACTATTATGCAGTCGATTTCCCAAGAATGTCATGAAATGGAGGATTTTGATGTTCAAGTTTCAAGAATTTTTAAAGACCAACCCATCTATGATAAATCTTCTGATGATGAGGAGAAATTTTCTATAATGATATAGATGGAACTCCTTAGTGGTAATCCATTCTATGAGAATTATGAAGAATATTATCTAGAGAGCATTGGAGGATATGATATTGAAATCACAAAGAAGCATCTAGGTTTCTGGTATGATCTAAACATGCATCATGATTTTAAGGATCAGGTAGCCACTTGCATAGAGTTAGTTTTCCTAGAGGTATTAAATGTTACAACATTTTCCATGCAATTAATTTACAGCTGTAAGTATAAGATTCACATAAAATTTTTACTAAAAAAATCTTTGTATTTATGTGTTCTTTTATTCATTTGAAAAAATCAAGGTTATGTGGTCAGACACCTGCTTGCTTGGTTGTATTGGCAATTTCATGTTACCTGATCAAATTGACTTATGTTGGTTAGGAGTAGGAGAATAAGATCGTAGTTCAAGCATTTAATTTTCGGTTTGCAGTTTGTTTTTCAATGTGTTGGTTTTCAGTATCTTGTTTGAATAAGAGACTCCATATCCCAACAAAGGGACTGGGGTGTAGCTTCAATTTTAAGTTTTAGATTGAATAAAGACAAATATCATGGGTGACAGACAAAAATAGAGGTAATTTATAACAAGTGGGAGAATATTTTGAGAATTAAGGCACTTGATCTACTATTCTTAGCACCTCACAAGGAAGTTCTATCCCTGGTTGGAGCCAATGTTGGAACTTAGGTCTACATCCTTTCTCTTTCCACTTCATTCACCTATACATCCTCTTAAGCCTAATTTTTGTTTTAATGCTCCTCCATGGTTTATGAGTCAGATTGAGTTCTTTTTCCTTTCTATTATTTTTTCACCATTTTATTGCTTTCTTCAAAGATTGTTGCACATCTGGTTTGGGTTAACAACATGTTGTCACCTTGGAATAATTTACTAATATTATAGCGGGTTTTCAAGGCCTTTTCAGTTCAAAAAAATGTTGATTGGAAGAACATGCATGTTCTTGCAAACATGGTAAAAGTGTGTTACTTTAATTCTTTTAACGTTCATAAATAACTTTAAATGTTTAAAAAGTGCAGTGTTGGCACCTTCATATGTGCATGATCATGAAAAAATTCCTCCACACTAGTCTACATGTCGTTTCATCATTGTACAGTGTTAGTCATGGTCGTGAGAACTGTACTATACCATCATGGATACTACAGGTTGTACAGAGGGTTAATAATATGCAGGTATCGAGTTAAACATAATTAAGTTCAGTGCATCATTGACAACAAAGGTGATATGTACACCATGTTTCCTCCACAAGAACGATGGTGGTTGAACAGGACCGAACCACAAGGCATTGAGCTATTCGAGGCCATACCTGAAATTAATGATATTTTCATAAAGGAGGAATGATATGAATTCCTATGTGCATTTGAAGGATAGCACATTGACGTAGCTATGCTATTCACACAGACATTCGATGACTTCCAGACCCAAATTGGGGATACTTGCATTCATATTACACAACACTTCATTGGAGTATCTTGCGCTCTCCCTGTCTGTAGGGAAAAGAGGTTTAAGAAAGAAAAGATGCCTCCTGAACTCTGGAATAGTAGAGCCAAGAATTGGAGAAGCAACATACCAAGATGAAAAAAAATTATGAGAAGCTGCAAATAAAGTATCAAAGATTAGAGTAGACAAATCAAAAGGCGCTACCCAAATTTACTGAAAAAACTCTATTTTTTTCGCGTTTCTGTAATTCTCGTTCAACACACCTCCTGAACTATTGGAGGTGAATTTGTGAAAACCGAAAAGAGAATTTTTTTGAAAACAATACAATTCACAAAAACCTCTCTCATATTTTACACAAGTATCATGGTCTAAGAGAATAGAAGATACCTTTGAGGCCATTTTTCCATAAATTCACAATGCTCTGTATTTTCCTGCTTTTTTCATTGTCTTTCGGCATGCCTTTTGAACAACTGGAGGTAAATTTATGAAAAATGAAATAGGTTTATGTTGATCAAATTTCCATTGACAAGAAACTCTCTCAAAGTTTACACAGGTATCACTGTTTGAGATAATCAAAGAGACCTTTGAGGTCGTTTTTCCAGAAATTCACCAAATGTTGATTTCCCTGTTTTTGTCATTGTATTTCGGCGCACCTTCTAAACAAGGAGAGGTGAATTTATGAAAAATGAAATAGGTTTTTTTTTAGTATAGGACCATGCACAAAAAAATCTTTCATATTTTACACAGGTATCGTGGTATGAGAGAATTGAAGAGGTATTTGAGGTCATTTTTCCTAGAAATTTTCCAAATTATGGGTGATTTTTATCTATCTATGTTCCAGTTCAATCTCCAGCTAGAGTGCACATGGTCATCCATGCGAAGTTGAAAAACAAAAAAAACTTGGGAAGACTCCTTGCTATGATTTGTTTTTACTCCAACTATCAACATGAGCTCTTGTTGCACTAATAGAAATTTTGTTTAAGTCTAGTTAGAGGCATTGCTGCCACTTGTAATAAGATGTTGTGTTTTCATAAAAACAATGCTTTTGAGGTAGAATTAAGGAGAATATTATGAAATGATGATTCAAATCAGATTCACTCAAGTCAAACAATTTTTACAATTTGTGATTAAGGAGTGGTAGTTGATTTGATTGATAGGGTCTAGTTGTAATGTGAAGTTTAAATTTTGAGTTAGATCCTAGAAAGGTGGTCAAACCTTTTGGAAAAAGGATAAAGAGATCAGTTTTTGTATTGTTTCTAGGGGAAGTTTTTGGTGGAAAATAGAAGTATCGGAAGGGATGGAACTACTTACAAGATTTTAAAGTTATCTACCTAATGAATATATTTTGATGAAAGTTGTTTTTCTTACTCAAATCTATATGTGTTTAATGTGATCTTGAATGAAAATTTTGTGATGTGTGCAAAGTACATTTCCTTGTTATTTTAGCCATTGTTTTAGTTTATATTTTCGTTGATTATGGAACTTGTTATACAACTATTGTTTAGTGAAAAGATCAAATAATTGAAACCCTGTTGGATGATTTGCATCTAGATTTTTGTTTAAGTCTTAAGATATTATTTTAAGTCTGTAGTCTCATATAGCAAGAAATTCATTGCATTGTTTGCTATTGTCTCCAGCCTTTGTCTTTCATATCCCCAACTGTCCATTAATATCCATACCATTGGCAAAGGATATTTTACATTCATACTGTGTGGCCTATCCAACCAGATTATCATCTTTGAAAACCCATCCTTGAGTTGACCAACAAAAGCAAATTATCAAAAAACCAACCATTCCAAACTTGTGGTGGCCAAGCTCTTCCTTTTAGTAGTCAGGTGCAGACTTTAGGACCTACAACAGATTTTTTCCCCAATATATATCTGAACTTTAAACCCTTGTAAGTTTGAAATTCCATCCTATAGTACATTGATATGACTTTTTGAACTACTGAAAATTTTCACAGTCTGAACCTTCATTGATAAAAAGTTATAGCAAAAATACCAAAATGTCTTGTTTAAGACTAATTTCAGGATTAGTAAACAACCCCAACTTCCACGCAATATAATTCACAAATTGTAATGATTCAAAATATGATTTTTTTTTTTCATACAAGTCACTATGTCTCTTTAGGATTTTGAAATTTTTAGAGATAGAAGATTCAGAGAAAAAAAGTTACAGTGAAAATTCCAGGCCGACTCTTTCAAAATTGATTTCATGATTAGTCATAATACTTGTATTACATGGACAATATATATGAAGTATATCAAATAATAATCTTAAATTTTTAACACTTGTACTAGGAGATGTCTCCTTGGACTCCACAAAATTTTACTATCTTAAACCTCCTAGAAAACGAGTTATAGTGAAAATCTCAAGATGACTCATTTAAAATTGAATTCAAGATCTGTAAAAAAAACCTATCTTCCATAGGCTATATCTCCAAAACTATACCGACTCAGAACCTGAAATATTTACCACAAGTACCTTAATATTTATTATAAGTAACCTCCATATTTCTCTATTTGAGTCATCCCATAAAGAAATTTATAGCGATAATGTTAATGACTCACTTGGAGAAGAAAAACCCTAGGATCGAAGCTCTGATACCAATTATTATGATCCAATGGCTAAAAAATGATACAAATTCAATAAATACAGTCCACTTTGAGGGGGAAGCCTCCTTTTAGAATATATCCAATTCATAATTCCATGTCAGATGTGATAATATGATCTTAAGACTAGGTCTCCTTGGGATATATATATAGGAGACAAAGGGTACAATTATAATGAAAGGGTGCAATGAAGGGTTCTAGACGACATATCAATATAACACTAGAAATGTAATAATTCAATATCTATGTCTTAATAAGTGGTTTTATACATAACCCGAGGCTTCTTCTAGGGATTAACATGACAACAATTTATGCTCGTTATTAGCAAACGTCCTTCTCCTAGAAGGAATGGGGATGGTATTTTATTTTTCCATTTCAACATTCTTAGGGTTATTCCCATCACCATCAATACTAGAAATACCATTAGTATTATTTTTACATTCTCCTCCACAGGAGGTGGAAGTAGTCTTTTAAGTTGAAATTGAAGAATTTCTAGGAGAACTTCCTACAATAAATCCCTTGGAATTAAAACTTAATTTCCCCTTTTGATAATACCTCTCATTGGCATCCTTATATAAGTAATTATCCTCCATAATTTTCTACCATCCTCTTATTATATTAGTGTCATCATTTGGACTTATTATGATGTAAGATATTTCAACCATTTATTATTGCAAATAACACTATTTCTTCAAAAACCCTAGTTCAATTTTGGTATTTTCATAAGAGAGATATATTTTACAGGAAAATAGGATGGTCCTAGTATTGAAGAATACATAAAAGCTACTAAGTCCAATTTTTCAATATCTTGGAAACACTTTTTTATACCTTAATCTAATTGATGAATCAACTATATGGGGTGTGCCATTTTAGTACTCTAAGGATATTTTCATCCTTCTTGACGAATAATATGATTTTGTTTTTTTAGATATGGTGGTTTCATGAAGATAAGAAGGATACAAAGAGAAATACGACTTTATTTTCATATGAAAACTTCCTATTATAGGTTCATGGATGGATTCAACTATAGAAGGCCATTATTTCTATAAACCATAGCAATGCACATACTTTATTCAATGTTGACTTAGTACAAGATTGCATATCCCCACAATTCATATCCAAAGCATAGAGGTTGAGGGTAAGAATTTTCAAATTTTAAAACACTTGAATATTTCTATGGATAAATACGTTTATCATTCGTGTTTTCATGCTATTGAATTGGATAATGTGGATATTATTCTCATATATACTTGTATGTGTTATCTCCCAAAAACGCACCCTGATTTTGGGTGATAGAATGGGTTAAAAAAACTTTATTTCTGTGAGTCTTGGCCTTCAAAATTCGAAGTCTCAGCTTTCGGTAGTTTAGCTTGTATGTTTTAGTCTAGTTAACTGCCGAAACAGGTTGTTTTCGGTAGCTAAAGCAGTCTGTCAGAATGACCTTGACTGCCAAAAATGTTTCCATGTGTAAAAATGAAAAACCCTTTTCCTCTTGCATACACCAAATGTCCACCTACAGGTCAATTGGCGAACCAATAAATTCTAGTCAAGTCACAAAGCTTAGCGTACCCAGCCATGAGCCATTTCACGAGATAAGCCACATAACAATTATAAGTCGACAACACCAAACCAAAGGCACGCACAGTTGTTTGAAAGAGAAACATTTTTTGATCTATGGGTTTTCTT
>JASDQU010790161.1:111029-122315 GCA_032191745.1 Picea mariana | reverse complement strand
TATATATAACTCAGTTACGGGAAAGGGCCTTTGGTTTGCACCCTATTTTCACTACTGGAACTGTAAACTCTCCTTTATACGACCGAAATTGAGATAGCACCTAAAATTCCTCTAAGATTTTCTTATCATTTTGTTCCTCTACGACTGTCCCTGTATCAAGATAGCCTAATATCGAACCCGGACTATCAGATCAAACACATATTGCCTTAAATATTTTTGATACTATTCTTAAAACAACAACTACCTGGGTTGAACTCGAACGTTCATGGGCAGCAATTGAAAGGGATATAAACATCCAGGAATAGTTGGAAGCTAGACAACGCCAACCCATAAATCATGCCTAGCTTCCCTTGCTGAACATTAATATTTCTTCCTTTTTTACCCCTTACTCACTTTCGGATGCCTAGACACTATACTTCCAAGCCTTAAGTACAGACTCTGGAACAACGACCACTATGATTCTAGTGCACATTATAGGAAGGGTTGGGGATCATTTAAAAGAAAGAGAGGATTAACTCTTTTTTATAGTTGCAGAAGACCAGGACATATTGTTAAGGAATTCCCTAGTAGAAGACCTATTTGTCTTTGTTGTAAAGCTATGGATCATGAAGTTTTGGATTGCCTTAGAATGATTGTTGAGGTTGAAAGAATGAATATGAGCCAAGAAGACCCTGAGAAAGGTCAAGACACTAAGACCATGGAAAAACCCCAGAAAGAATCAGAGATTGTATTACTTCAAATGAAAGAAACCCTGAATGGCCACCGAAATATCAACTTATCAGAGATCTTCAAAGAAAAAGAATACATAGAAGCAAGAATAGGAGACTTCAACATAGATTGTTTTCTGAATGAAGAAACACAGGTGAATATGATAACAGAAAGAACTTGGGAAATCTTAAGAAATCCTGCTATGATTCCTTCATTGGGGGGAATAGGATTATTTAGAGGAAAGTTGATAAACCTATGTGGAAATCTCACCCAGATATCTATGAGGGCTCATGGAACTTCGACAAAGGAAGAATTTGAAGTTATTAAATTTATTGAGAACAACGGCCCATTTTCTATAGTACTAGGAAAACCTTGGATTGAGAGGGATCGGGATAGAAGAAAAGAAGAAGAAGTCCTAGAGCAGAAGAAATAGGAATCAAAAGAGTTCATGACCAGGAATATCGCACACTTGATTACAGAACAAGAGAACAAATTGAAGCTATTTAAAACCAGAGACTTGGATGTTGACATTGGAAGAACACAAGAAGACTCACAGAAGACTAAAACACCTACCCCAAAAGAAGTATTGCCCTTAAATACTAGGAAAGAATATCAACAACGTGAAGTTACTATACCAAGAGGAGATAAGAATCAGAATGAAATGAGGAATACTGAGATGAAGCTCACTGGAAAGCAGGATAGAAAACTAAGTAAGAAGAGAGCAAAGATCGAAAAGTTACAGACGGTTCCAGAGGGAACTTCGCAGAAGAAAAATTTGCAAAACTGGAACCTCGTCGGGATATCAGAACATTGTCATGTGGCACTTCACCATGGCGAAGCAATATAGCCGTTGGGAACAGTATAACCGTTAGACCGATACCCCGAATGGATAGAAAGGCATTTATGATCAAAAGGCTCACCACTAGACCGTTGGGACCATGCCATAACGGACATAACTGAATTAATGAGGGCTTCTCGACCGTTGGAGAGATTCGTTGCCTAAGTTATCTACTTATTCTGTCGAACCTTGCACCAAGAACACTTTTTCCAACCGTGATTATCTAAGCTCACCGAATTTTTGATTTCGCATAGTGATCATCGAGTTATCGCTATCCATCCCGTTGTATTGAGTAGTTATTTTTCAAACCCGAGATAGGAAACCATGAGCGTGTATGTCCGAATAATTTAGCGCAGTCGAAGAGTCTTTGAAGGAGGTACTCATTGACCTCATGAATGAAAGATTACTATCTGAAATAATAATGTCTGAGGGCATACAAGAATCATCGACGAGAGGAGTGAAAGCCTCCCCGTCAACTGCTCGTGGATCTGGACCATCCCGACCAGCAGCGAAAAATAGCACCAAGCACAGAGATGACCTAGCAAATGCGAAGCTAATACTGACCATATTACCTTACTACATCCCACCTCTAGCCGGTGCGGTGAGTGCGCCCCTACCATCGGGAGAACCAAAGTTGGGAGATGAGCCAGCCCAACTCCACCGACTAGCTGATGCAATTGAAGCTCGCCTATGTCTCGCACAAGAAGAAACTAAACAAGCCACCCAGGCCTTGAAGCAAGTGCAAGAAGTACTTGTAGAACAACATTGACTTGCAGATCAGGAGAAGGTTTCTCTCTAGTTGAAGTTTCAAAAGGAGAAAGCACAAATTCAACAAAAAAAGGAACAGTTTCTCGCAGAGCAGCTCGAAGTGAAAGAAGCAGTCAACAGAGCACTCCACCCTGTGACAGGCTTAGAGCCAAAGTTAGAATACTGAGTCAATCATCAAGTAGAGAAGCTCGTGGAAGCTATCCAATAGCTACATCAAAGAATAACAGACTTAGAGTTACGCACAGTGCCCGACATTCCGCAGGATGTGAGGGATCAAAGAGATGCAACTACTCGAGGCACAGTTGAGAGAATAAAGGCCCTTGCCATGGAATGCAAGAACCTGAGTGATCGCAGTGCCCAGACGTATGAGTGACTCACTAAGAATCCAAAACTGAAGACACTGGAGTCACATCTCTAAGAGGCGAAGTATCAAGCAGACACAATACAGGTGTAGTTGAAGCCCCTGTCAATTGTTGAAATAATGAAGCGATCCCAAGAACAACACAGTGCACAACAACAGGTCCACGCCATTCAAAGAAGAGTCATGGAAGTGACTCAGAGGCTCCAGCCTATACAAGATGAGGCTTGCCAGCTATTCACAAGGATCGAAGCCCAAGGAGAATAACTGGAGCAAGTCGTCATTGCAACATAACAGTGCCTAGAGGGACCTGTCAACGAAGCTGTTATCCAAGAGTTCGTTGAACAAGAGGCTATGGCACAACAACAAGTCGAAGTAGCTCAAGCCAAGCTCAAGTTTTTTGATGCAGAATTATCCAGATCAGAGTGACTCGGGACGAGTCACAGGTGAGTGTTGGGGGCCTGTTGGCCCTTGACCAAGTTTTGAGGATCCTTGGTCATGTTGGACCTATTTTTGGGACTTTGATAGGCTGTCAAAGGTGGAGCACAAGACAAAGCAGAGATCACGGGATCTCATCCCCCTTTTTAGGGATTTTTGGGATTTGGGATTATGTAATGGGTATGGGGATGTCAACCCATGGGTTTACCCATTTTTAGGCCCGATTTTGTAATGTATAAATAGATGCTAAGCGATGTAGTGAGTATGAATGGCTAAGAGCGAATGACAAGTCAGTTGTAAGTGATGTTGAGTGCAAGTAACAATTGTAAGTTCTTTGTGTATGTTTTCAAGGCTGAGTGAAAGTGGGTGTAAGGGGATGTATGTAGGCTTTGTGCTGTAACCTAGCTTGGGGAAGGAGTATCTAGCGAAGAGTGCACAGATCTCCTATCCTCTATGAAGTTGATCAGAAGGCTTTGTGCATGTAAGAAGGTTGAAGAAAGCTAATAAATAAGATGAAGAGTTGGTGGACGTAACCCCAGAGTGGGGGTGAACCACGTACATCCTGTGTTATGAATGCTTTGTGCAATGCATTAATGTGTTTATGTATTTACTTTCTTAGTGCTTTGATATAGATGAATGATAGGTAGATCTGTTGTTTCTTTGTACTTAATAGTGAGAGTAAATGTTGGATCAAACTGTGTGATAGCTTGGTGCTGAATGATGTGAAGGAATGCTAGATCTTATCTCTATTTGTATGCTAGGTGCTTGGATCTGTTGAATCTTGTTGAATACTACGTTGCGCTCTAATTAGGTTTTATCTGTGTTGTAGGTAAAGGTTGAATACTACTAAACTATAACTTCTAAGTGCTATGTAATGTGTTATAATCACAGATCTGTGTCCCAGCTAAGGTTGCAGACACTGGAGTCCTATAACCACTCCTACCTCTACCTCGGGTGAGACTTCATCTGCTTCACAGGTATTTCCAAAAGGGCCGCTAGTTAGGGTTTTGTTGGTGCGTTGTCATAGCATTGAACCTTGGGTTTGCCCCTGTGCCAATAGGGGTAGAAGAAGTGAATTTCAGTAATGGCTTGGGGGATTGTTTCCTAAACCGGGATTTTCCCCTGAGGAAGGGTGAAATTGGGGAAAAGTGATTTCGTAGGGTTCTCAGGTAATTATTGAGGTAGAATCTCTTCAACTAGTAGGATGTCGAGGGGTGGACAAGCCTCGGTGGGAGGAATTGTAGCTCTGGTTTCAGTTCCATCAAAAGATACTACACACACTTGTGTTGAGGGGTGTATGAGAGGTGGTGCTCCATGGTATGCCCCCAACAAGGATGGGTCCTTGAAAATTTTGGGGCCCATATCCATGAGTGGATATGCATCAGAACTAGTGCGAACAAGAGGTAAGATGTTATCGATGTTGGGGGAGTGCTAAGGCTCATAATGTGAAACTTGGTCGATGGTGATGATTTTCCCATTATGGGGGAACATCATCATTCGAAACACAAAAGAGGCCATTGTCTTCATAGTGTACATGTAGCTACGTCCAAACAAGATATTGTAATCAATTGGGGTGTTGATAACCTCAATGTTGATGAGGATGGTTTTTCCCCCGAGTTCAAGGGGGACATTTTGAAAGAGCCCTTCAGGGGAGGATGGTTGACCATCATAAACTCTTAAAGTGATGGTGGATGGTACTAGCTCAAAGGAGACAAGTTTTTTCCATACAATTTTGGACATGATGCATGTGGATGCACCTTCATCAATGATACACCGATGAACCGTGATGTTCCAAATTTTGAGTGGTATCTGGAAAGCTACCAAAGCTGGGAGACGGGGTTCCCCATAATCTAGATCAAATGTGATGAGTCTAGTATCAGCTGGGTCCACTTCCCCCAAGGCAAAAAGAAATGATTTCCATTGGGTTGGACAAGTTTGGAGGACCTCCAATACTGACATGGCTACAGGGGACTGTGCCAAGTCATCGACCAGACTGTAATTATGTGTCGCCCAAGCCTGAGGGTTGTTGACCTTTCATCGTAACGGGATGCGAGGGAAACACATGGTGGGTTTAGTGTTAGGGCATGGAATCATCAAGGGTTGTCCGACTGTAGCTGGAGCTTCTTCTGAAGTGGTGGGAGTAGTGTCAAGGGGTGTGTTGTATTGATGACTACACATTTGCAGAAGAATTTCTTCTTCACTAGTTAAGAGGATATTGTGATCCACTGGATTTCCAGGGTTTTGATATTGTCCCATTTGTGGTGGGGAAAGATGTACCTCATGTTGGGTATTCATCACACCTTGGTGTGGAATAGGGTTTTGCAACACGGTCGGTGGTGGTTGTTTCAAATAGTGTTGTGGGGCCTGCTGAGGGGCATGCAGTGTTGGAGGACATGGCGCGTTCATGGATTCTTTCATCCATTTGAGGTCAGAAATTTGGGGAAAATGGTGAGTATAATGACCATGCTCATCATAGAGAGCGCAAGTGAAGTTAGTCCAAACGTTGTTGTTGTTGTTCCTCCCTTGGATTTTGTTGTTATTGTCTCCATGGGGGTTCTGGTTACCTTGGTTTTGGTTGCCCCCAGCAGGTTTGTTTTGTTGGGGGTTATTTCCCCCTGGTCCTGGGTTATTATTGTTTTAGTTTTTCCCTTTCTTTTTGGAATTATTCAGCTAATGGGCTGGATTTTTCATATTCAACTGTTCAAAAGTATGAAATTGTTGAATGGGAGAGGGTTCAACAAAGTTAAAACCAGCATGTGGTTGTCCTTATGGAGGAGAAACTGGTTGTGGAGGACCAAGAAATGGAATATATGGATTTTTTTGTGGCAATGATCTGTAGAGTGCATAGGAAGGCGTAGCACTTTCACTAGTGCCCAAGTTATAAGATGAGGTATAAGGGGTACCTGAACTTAGCTGAGAAGTCGGGTGCATGATGGCTGTCGGCAAGGGTCCACTCATGGGTCGAGGGAGAGCAATAGGATATGGTTGTTGGTAAAGGAGAAGGAGGATAATAAGATAGCCCTCCATATATCGGTGGATATTGGGGTGTATCGTACATAGGTGGTGGTTGGATGTATGGATTGTGGTGTGTTGTGGTACCAATCAATCCATTAGCCACATGAGACATCCCTACCTCCAGGTTTGTATTGGTCGAATGGTACGGGTCTCGGTGCATCATATATTAATGTGTATAAGTAACTCAAATGAGCATAAATGAGGTCGTACTGTTGAGCCTTACTGAAGGCTTCCTCTTCGTTTTGGGGGAAGGTGGATGCTACATATTTGGCAAGGATAGAGACGAGTGATTTGAGAAACCAATCGAGACGTTGTTCTTTTGTGGTTTCTTCTTTGCATAAACTATGTCATCGACACCATTTGTGAATGTGGTCGATGATATGTGTAGCTGAGTTTTGTTTGCACTCAAAGAGCAGTTCTAGACTAGTGTCATGACGAACTGGTTGTTGAAAAAGGCCAAAAATGCTTTGGCCAAGGATTCAAAAGTTACATGGGACCCTGATTTTTTGTCCACATACCATTTGGTTGATGGACTAGTAAGTGTGCACTGAAATAAACTTAAGTGGATGGAATCATCCATGATGTTGTTTGAAGAGAACCATAAGTGGAAGGTCATGACATGGTTGGTAGGATCTTCTCCCGATTTTCCTTCAAATTTGGGAATGTCTGAAGGTAGTTTGGTAGGCATATTTGTCTGTGTGGGGTCATGCAATATAGTATCATTCGTGAGTTTACTCAAATCAGGAATGTTAAGGGACGCCAAATATGTTATGGGGGGTGGTGGTGGAGGATTAGTTCCAACCACGGTGTGAGAAGGTAGTGGACCTAACCCTTGAGGGGGATTTGGTGGGGTTGTACTTCTCCATGAGAAGAACTTTTCCCCCTATCTCCTTGTGAAGGAGAGCTAGTGGATGGATGGCCTTGGGAATTGGACCCAAGTAAGGTGGAACCGAGCAAAGATGATCCCAAAATAGTGGCACTCACAGGGGTGTGAGATGGTTGAGCCAGTCAATTGGAAATCCTCCTAGGATAGGAGGGATATTTTGCAAGCGTCTGGAACAACGAGGATTCTGTGGGTCCCCTATGATGTCCGACTAGTAAAGTGAATGTGTGAAAATGGTGATGAGAGAAATAAATGAACAAGAGACTTGTATAATTAGGACCTTCACAATATATCTCGCAATCGCATGTAATCAAATGAGCATCATACATAAATCAACTGTAAATAAGAATACATGTGGGTAGGTAGACTTTTTCTGCGTGGGAGAAAAAAAAAACAAATATTAGTGTCCTAATAGACGCGACGTCCTTCCTCTCAAATGGCACTGGACCTTCCAATAGCACTCAACAGCAGGGTCTGAAGCCACCGGAAGAGGAACTAGTGAAGGATGAAACAATAAGTTATAATGAGGGGTAGAGGGTGCATATCCAGAAAGAGATGGTGATATTTCCCAATAGCCACACAAAATCTTATCAAGGTGCAATTGCAGCCCACAATTTCCACCTGGGTAGATGTCCTCAATTTGGCCACTAGGTACCTCTATCAAAGTGCAAAATTTAGATTTTCGGCCTCAGAAATGGGTCACGGGATGGATCGCTTTCAAGATTTGGGTGACTCAAGGGGGAACGCATAGAACAACCGGACCTCAGCCTTTGACCCTTCACGACTATCTCCCTACCTTATGGTGTTAGGAACACTTGACTTGTAGGATTTTTAAGTTCCGTATTTGTCAACTTCTAATGTTTGAAAATGTGAGAACCAAATAATGGGAGGTTATTTGGATGCCTACCCCCGAGGTCCTACCTAGACTAAAAATTTATTTTGGCACCTCCTTTGGAGGAAAACGTAGTGAGTTTTTAGAAAACATTTAGATGTGGTGGGTTGAGAGATTGGGGGTGTGAACCAATATCGTTTGAATTAAGTGGGTGTGGATAATTCAAGATGCAATTATGTGAGTGAGGAGTGACTTTGTGTGTGAGAAAGTGATAAAATGTGCCAAAATTTTCAATAAGTTAGGTGTAAATTTGCAACACGTGGACTTCCTGTGGTCCTTACAAATCTTAGTTAACTATCTTACTAGATTCCATTGGTACATCCTTGCGGAATTTTAAATCCCTAAAGAACTAGCATGTGGACATATGGGTCCTTACCAATCCTTTAAACTCCCTAATGTGGTTTACTCTAAGAAAGATTTTGAAAAACTATCCTAGATTGCAAGCATGTGGGCATGTATGAGCCCGTTACTTTGATCTTTAAACTCTACTAGTGATGTAAACTAAGAAAGTAATTCTTAAAAAACTATCCTAATTTTGCAACATGTAGGCATGTATGGGCCCTTACAAATTTAAGATGATTTAAAAGAAACTAAGAGGAGCCCTAGGGGGGTTTTGTCCTCTCCTAAAATTTTTGTTAAGGGAGATGAAATGTCCCCTTAACCACCTTTCGGATTCTCAAGATCTCTCTATGGTGTGACAGAAGAGCATACTCAATGATTAAAGTTGGTTTATGGTCCCAATGCAAGTGTTTTTATATGTGATAGCAAAGAATCTTGACTTTAACTTTTATAATCAAACAAGCCATCCATGTGGAAACCAAAGCAAAAGAGGAGAAATGTGGTTCTTTTTACCCCCTAAGTGCCTATGTTTGACTAACCTTTCATGTGGGAAAGGAATCTAAGTGTAGTGCATTTACAATTTGCATAAAAGAAATATTTTGAAGGCTAGGGGCCTTCAAATCATCACAAAAAACTCTTACAATTTTTGAAACTCTGGACAGGTGCACGGGTTACAGTTCATATAGATGCGCAGTGGGTGCACAGTGTGCAGAATGCACAAAGAACTGAAGACCTTTTGGTGCATAGTGCATAGAATGCGCAGAGAACAGAAGTACTTTGAGTGCGCAATGCTCTGAATGCATGCCTGTGGGTTGAAATACCCGAGCATGTTCTGATACACATCAGGGAGGGAAATTTTGAGTGGAAGTCTCCTTGTCTAGCTCCAAACTTATCTCTTGATAGGTAAGGCTAGGCCGATTATGGTTCCTGGAAGGAAAATGGGTCAAAAAGAAGTGCTCTAAAATCCCAAATAGGAAGGAAATTGATACCTTGTCCCCAGTATGGTCGCCAATCTGTTGTGTTTGTTTCATCACTTGGGTGAGAAAAACAAGGGAACTTACAAGTCTAGTTGGGCCTGCTAGACAAGACAGAGGTTAGTGCATGAGTTAGATAATCCAAGCACATGAAATAAATAAGTAAATAAACTAAAAACAACTAAGGAAATAAAACTAAAATGCATAAGAAACTTTGAACCAAAAATCAATCAACCAAATGCCCAAGATTATGCCACCAATAGATAACTATATTAGTTGGAAAAACATTGTAGATAAAGGAGGACTTATGGATCCTCGCTTCCTCCTCGGGAGGGCTCTTGAGTTCCCTATTGGAGAGCTCTTCTTACAATGATAAACAAGAAAGAAAATGGTGAAGAAATCCAAGCCTATTCCCTCAAGAGGTGAGTGGAATGGCCTATTGGAATGTTGCTAGAATGCTCCAAGAAGAAAAGAGGATTCTTGAGGGAGGATTTAGGCAACATAACAATACTGTGAGATTCTTAGATTCTTAGTGCACCCATGGCCTCCATTTATATCATGTCTTTGAGGCAATATCCAACTGGTTCTTAGTGTGAACAAGGGGCCCTTTAGGGCAACCTTTGGTCTTTGACCAACCCCCCATTCGAATTCAGCTTGGATTTGAGGGTCAAATCAAGTTGAGAGCTGGTCCATAAGTGGTTGAGGGTCCGACAAGAACCATAAGTGCATCGTTCATAGGAGTGCACAACTTTTCCCATACACAATCCTGCATATGGTTCATTGTGCACTCTTCGGGCTTCTTTGGCCTGCGCACTGTCCGCACACTTCCTTTAGTGATTCAACGCATGTCATTTTTTTGCTAGTTGTATAGTTTTTTCCTCTTAGAAATGTATTTCTGTTGCTGCAGATGAACTAATAGGTGTTGGCAGTGTTGTATTTCTGTAACCATTTGCACGCAATGTTATGGATGAAATTTCGATAATAATAGCTATGATTATGAGATTATCTACAAGAAGGGAAAGGAGAACACGGTGGTTGAATTCTTGTCTAGGAAATATGAGGAAGGGTCTGTATTTGTCTTATCCTACTAGTGCCATATTGGATTGTAGAGGCCAGCCAAGAATGGTTGGATAATTAAAAGGTTGTTCAAATCGTCCAACAACTAAAGGATGACATGAACCCTCCTATTGGCTATACTTGGTAGCATGAAACCTTGAGGTATACATGGTGTATTGTTTTGGTGTATAACTCTTCTTTAAAATAAATGGTGTTTGTTGAATCACTTTCCTCTCCCATCGTAGGTTACTTTATCTTTCATAAACATATGAAAGGAATAAACATTAATTCTTTTGGGACAACATAAAAATTAGCATCCATACATTTGTAGCTAAATGTGACATGTATCAAAGGAACAAGGGTAAAATAGTGAAGACCTGTGGGGAATTACAACCTCTACCCATCCTTGTAAATAGATAGTCTAGAATTCCATGTATTTTATCATTGAAGTTCCTAAAGGAAATAACAAATCTATCCTCGTGGTGGTAATTGAAAACCTTTGTAGATATGCTCACTTTTGTGCATCACATCACTAATTTAATCCATCCAAAACTACACAAGTCTTTGTGGATCATATTTTTAAATTACATGGCATGCCTAATTCCATTATGACAGATTGTGATCCTACCTTCACTAGAAAATTTTGGCATGAGTTGTCTAAAATACAAGGAACCCAATTAAAAATGAGCATGGCTTATCATCCCCAAACAATTGGTCAAATACAACTGGTCAATATATGCCTCAAAAACTATTTGTGATGTTTTACATAAGATTAATAGGGCTAGTAAGTTCAATGGATACCTCTTATAGAATGGTGGTACATACCACCTATCATGATGCTCCAAATAAGTTAAGTAAAGCCACATAACCAAATCATATGTCCATGTCTCCATAATGACTATATTAATATCTATATATACATGTCCTCATATATTTCACACTTGGAACATGTCAGGAAATGAGAGACACTTCCACACTAAACGTAGCAGAGGAGAAGAAGAATTTAATCAATAACAT
>JASDQU010790161.1:98427-110979 GCA_032191745.1 Picea mariana | reverse complement strand
TAAGTAAAGCCACATAACCAAATCATATGTCCATGTCTCCATAATGACTATATTAATATCTATATATACATGTCCTCATAGATTTCACACTTGGAACATGTCAGGAAATGAGAGACACTTCCACACTAAACCTAGCAGAGGAGAAGAAGAATTTAATCAATAACATAAATGACAAAGCAATCACACAGTACATAGATATTTTACCCTGGAAACCCAAACCGGGAAAACCAACATTCCTTGAGCGTTTTTCTCTCTTGTTGACTTATTCAATTTGAATAAAAGGTTACATGTCTAACCTTGGTCCACACCTAAGACACAATCGACATCATACCCTCTTGCATGTGAAAGAACAACCCCGTATCCAATTTTTCTTACATCTGCATGACCAAAAACCTACATCTAATATTTCTCTAAAGACATTCAGTCATTCATTCACTCATTCATTAGCCTTTACGACCTTACAACAAGCCTATTTATAGGATTTACAACACGAAAACCCCTAAATACTTGGTTCCCAAAAATGGTTACAGATCCATGTAGATCATTGGCTACAAATCCCACAAATCTTGAAATTCTGTTACAGTCAAATCCAAGTCATATTCAGTCGACTACCATTCGGCCATCATTCGCTCTTCAATCAGTCGCCACACGTCCTCCTGTTGAACACATGTTGGTTGACCTCTTCGACTTATTGTCGATGCCTTTACCATGTCGAACTACTTCGACTTTACCTGATCGACCAACCTATACCTTCTACTTGTTGTCAATCCACCTCGACTCTGACCTTCAGTCGATTCACCTCAACTAGAATTTCACTCCAAAGAATATAACAACCCAACATTCTCCCACTTATTTTCTTGTTTTCTGAAATAACAGATTCCTGAACTTTCATTCACAAACCTAGGGCAACAATGCCCATTGCCTCTCTACACCAAGAGAACTTTACAACACTCACGGAATTGGTCAACGAATCTGCTATGTTTTCCAACATGTATACTTTCTCCAATGGCACCATGTTAATTTCCACCATGTCTCTTATGAAATGGTATTGTAAATCAATGTGATTAGTCTTCGAATGAGAAGTAGGGTTCTTTTCCAGAAATATTGAGCCTTGACAGTTGCAACTTATCTTCATAGCTCTCTTCTCAAACCCGATTCTTGAACACATCCTTTGCAACCATACTGTTTCTCTGCTTCCATGAGTGGTTGCCATGTATTCATATTATGTTGTTGACAAGGCTACTACCTTATGTCACTTACTCATCTAGCTTATTGATCCACTGAACATCTTCAAAACATATCTGTTAGTTGACCTCCATCGATCCAGATCTCCAACCCAGTTAGCATGTATAAATCCATGTACATTTAATTTACCATTGTCACCTCCAGGTCTTCCTTGGTAGCATATAGCATAGTCTTTTGTGCCACACAAATACCTTAATACTCTCTTGACAACAGTCTAGTGCTCCTTTCTAGGTGTCAACAAGTATCTTCTCAAGGCTCCCACTACATGGGAAATGTCTATTCAAGTGCAAACTGTTGGAGCCGCCTTTTTCATTTGGTTCAAATCTATTTTAAAGGTCAAATGTCAATTCTTAAGTTCTTTTTCTCTTCATGACCTTCACCTATTGAAAATCTCAGTAGTCTCGACATGTGAAATAGCGGGAGATGTGATGTATCATAAGTTACCATTTTTATCGTGAAACGAAGGTTGTTGCTCTTCGTACCTCGGAATATCACTCTTCAGGAGTTACAAGTCACAAGATTTACAAACCCCAATGTACGAGGTCACGAAAAGTTTCAAAAGCTTACCTCAGGTAAAAGCTAAGAGTGGGACCATGTAAACCCCAGTCGAATGCTGTCGGGATNTCTTGGCATTTAATCTCTCCTAAAAAATTACCATCATAACCTCGAAAGACGAAGCCACGAGATCCTCACATAAGTAACCCGGGTTAACATCCAGAGTGTTTAGTCTGACCATGGTTAAAGCCTCTAAGGATTTTGCAACTCGACATACATTCCGCCCGGAAACTATACCCTCGAAGCCCCAAGCTGCGAAGTCGCGATATAAATTAAAACATGATTAATAAAACACTTAATATGATTACGTCCTCACTTAACTAAATCTAATCATTGCAATATCGGGTTTTAGAGGCTTGAAAGGTCAGAGTTAAAAGTCCCGATACGGCAAATGCCGAAATGTTGATTTAAATCCTGATTAAGGAAGCCAACCCAGCCTAATCAATGTTTAATGCAAATGATAATAATGTGCAGTTTACGAGGTAATTTCAAATATTCCTTGCACCAGCCTGTGCCACGAACTGTCGAATTTTATGGCATTAATTGGAAATAAGGCGAAACGACAAAGTAAGGATATGGTTTTTATTGCCAAAATCTCTATTTAATTATGATTGGACTGTTATGTTCGTAAGGACATCAATATGTTAAATGGTCGAAGATATATATCTTTTGCTTCCTATTTTATTCATAAAGTTCATTTCTATCCCGCACAAAGAAGTTTTTCTCAGTAAGCTAACTTCTATATGTATACGCATTTTTATTGCAAAAGAGCAAAGTTACAATCCCCTATCATGGCCCCGTGAAAAGTATCCAAGGCAAGCATAGAGGTTTCATGACAAGGTTCTGATAATATTTCAGATACTTCACCTCGAAGTGTTGATTGCATACAAACCTGGTCATACGTCTCAGAGGTGTTGCAATCACAGTTAGTAAACTACTTGGACGATTCCAGTGACAATGAGATAGACGACATGACTACCAAATACAAGATCATCGTCCAGGCAGAGATGCACAAAATAGCGGCCTGACCACGTCTTCTACCTTACTATGACATGATCTGATGGGTGCTAGATCATGTAGACATCCCTACCAGGACCATCATCAGCGAGCAGGGGGTCACTGTTGGGACTTTTAGACCAGAAAGCTTACAGGTTATGTACAAATTACCACCCATGTCAGACTTCTCATACAATACAGAGTTTCTAGATGGTTTTAAAAAGAAAGAATGCAAGCAATACGTGAAAAGTTTATCTGATTTGACTAAGGATTGGGTCTCACACCTAATGAAGTTCAGGGCAGATAGTAATGTAATTTATTCCATATCTTCTTTGGAACCACAATTCAAATACGTAGCGATGATGACTTGTAGATTATACGGGAGGGAAGACACCATGCATTTTTTCCTCCAATGGGTTCCCTTGATATACTCAGTAGCAGAAGGCTCTTCTTTCGACTGGGCTAAAATGTTATCAGATAGCTTGACCAGTCAGGCTACAAAATATCGAACGCAGAAAGAGAGTGGGAAAGATGCTTCATGTTTTATGTCCACATATCTCATGGACGCGGTATGTTCCATGACACTGTTTCCCTTGATGAATTGGAGCCGGGCTCCATCAAATGCCGAGCCATTCCATGTATATCATTCTAAGCTTTGGGAGGACAAGGCTTCAGATTTCGTATACGAAATATTCAACTGGGTGATGGTATCGATGCATGTTGCCATTTTCGATAATCCGCCACCCAGGATATCGAATAACATCATGGCAAATTTAAGCAGAGTGGCTGATTGGTATGTGGAGAAAGAATTCTCATACATCAGGGTGTTCGGAGCTTCCGTCCCTCCGCATGCTTTACCCTTACTTATACCCAATAGGCTGGCTTTTCGTGAGATCTCCAGGCAAACTGTAATTGGCGGTATAAGTAAAGAATTGAAAGGGTATTCAAAAAAGGTATGGCCACCTTTTCCTATTCATTTAAACACCTATTCATTATTAGACTTCGGCATGCAAAGGCCGAGGCAGCAGCCCTAGAAGATATAAATTTGGTTCATATCGAATTCAAGAAACACGATCCACACAGGGTCGTGAGTAATCATTTGGCCAACTGTGGCCTTAAAAGATTTGAGCACGAGAATTCGCCTCACGATGATATTTTTCGAGGTGCAAAATCTTATGACGAGGTTTTGGCTCGAATATAAGCCCTGTCACCCGAAGAGAAGGCCAATGTTGTCAGATTCCAAGAGCACAGGTGGAGTTGCCTTCCTCCAGTATTACGGGGTGAAGATATGACAATAACAAAGGAGCAGCAAACAGAAACCAGAGGCTCTAAAGGTTCAGTGCCCAGCCAAGAAGGACAACAAGATAAAGAAGAGCAAGCTGGGGGCCCAAAACTAGAAGTCGAGGCTTCCGGTACTCCAAGCAAGTCGACTTCGTTCATTACTCTCGGGAAATCTTATAAACAAGTTGGCAATCCCATCACCTCCATTACCCCACTACAGTCTGCAAAGGAAATCTCGGATGCATGTTGGATTTTGGGTGAAAAATTGACACCTATAGCAGTTGAAGAGCTCCCTCCGAATGAATTCTTCTTTGATAAGAAGAGCAAAGTGGTTGTGAGACAAGAACTCTACCAAGAGGCAGGTACTGTCGCTAAGAAATATAAAATTTTAACTGATGGGAAAGATATGAAGAAAGTAGAGTTCGCGACGCAAATAGCAGGAACACTGGGTGCATTCGCCACGACGAATCAATATTCAGTCAGGACCCTGAAGGATCAACTAAAACGAAAGAATCATTTGATCAAGACACTAGAGGCTAAACTATATACAGCAAAGGTTGCTGCTTAAGATCAGGAAAGTGCGACTTTAGAGCAAGCAAGAATAAAAGATCAAAAAGAAATCGAGCAGCTTAAAGTCGATCTTGAATAGGCACAGTTGAAGGTTCAGAAAAGTCAAACTCAGATAATCCAGTAGGGAGAATTAATGGACCAACTTCGGGCCAAACTAGAATTCACCAAAAGACAGGTAATTGATATTGGGATATTTCAATCCCAAGCAATAGAGATCAAAAAAAGGTTATCGGCGGCGCAGCAGGGTTTTCTTGCAAAAGTGGAAACAATTCAAAGCAGCTTCCAACTCATTGATCAGGGGCTGGAAAACCTCTCTCTTAAAGAAAGGGATACCGGAGCAGCTCGGGTGGCGTTCTAGGAGGCTATTATAGCCACAACAAGAAGGGAAGCAAGCGGTAGTTCTAGTTTTCCCATCGCAGAGCAGACCAGGGGTAATATCTTGTTGAAATACTGGGAGCGAAATATATCTGAAGGCAAACAACAAGCTTCGAAGCTGAGGAAATATTGCGAAGAAATATTTGGTTTGGTAAGTGAGATTTGTTTGGGTTCTGATGGTGAAAGTGGCATGGAGATACTGGGTCAGATCAATACAGCCAAATATATGCTAAATATCAAGGAAAATGAAGAAAGAGAATTAGCTGAAATATCACAAATAACTGAAACAAACATAGTGCAAATAGACAAATGGCTAATTAAACTGAGTATGTTGTTATGCTCTATCAATGCCAAAGATCACCATGTGGAGGGAAAGCTGCCGCTATTGATGAAAGACTGCTATATTTTTTAGGAAAATAATCAAGTAGAGCCATCTAAGTTGATATCACAACTGGTGGAGAAGTGCATTATTTTCACGGAGCATGCGAAGAGGTAGGTTTCGAGTACCAAATGAGAATAGAGATAAAGAAACGAAACGTTTCAACTCCTTGATTGTAACCGAAAACCTCTGAAACTATTGAGATTCCAGCGCAAAAGAATTTTGTATAAATATACATTTTGAAGAAAGAAAAAAGGGCTGGACCTTTTTGATCAATTGTAATAGAGACTCTCTCTTTTGAGACTTAATACAAAGCAATCCAAAGATTCCTAATTCCGTCACTACTGTGTTATGAGTTTGTTCTTTCTGTTATTTCATTTTAATTCTTATTTCACTTATATACATCTGATGAATGTTACATTGCAATTTAGTAACACTTCTACTGCAGTGATTAATATTTAGCTATCTATTGTTTACAGTTTTTCCTCTGTATTGGCTACTAGCAGGTATAAGACCTGTAAATCTTTAGGTTGTCATATTTTATGCTTCATCGGGCCATTTCTTATCTTATTTTCTTCTTCTGTTTACAGAGTGAGATTCTCTCTCGATAGGAGCCTTATTCTATAGACAGCTTAATGTTTTTCCCATAATTCATACACCATTTATTTCAAATATAACACAATTACGAAAAAATGCCTTTGGTTTGTATTTTGCTTTTAATATTGATTTCTAAAGTTCTCTTTTATAAAATCAAAATTGATACAGCATAAAACTTTTCGGATTTCCTTAAATTTTATGTTCCTCTATGACTGTCCCTATTGTAAGACAACCCAATATTGAACCCGGCTTGACAAATCAAACCCATATTGCTTTAAATCTCTTTGATACCATACTTAAAACGGCTAACACCCGAGTAGAACTCAAACATTCATGGGATGCAATTGAGAGGGATATAAACATCTAGGAACAGTTGGAAGCCAGGCAACGACAACCTAGAAATCAACCCTAACTTCCTTTCCCGAAGGTATACCCTCCTCCTTTTTACATCTTACTAACTTTCGGATGCCTAGACACTGTACTTTTTAAAGCCTTAGGTACAGACTCTGGAACAACACAAACCATCACATACATTAGACTACCGACAACATTTGCATAGGGAACATGTGTTATGTCCTCTATTTATTACTATGTATTTGGACACTGTTCAGCAGTAAGCCTTGCTCCCATAGGAATTGACACCTTCATTTGTTTGCAATCCTACATGTTGAACTGTTTTAGAACTATTTCAATATACTTCATCTAATTCAACTAGAGCTTTCCAGTGGCTTGATCTCTCTTAATCTCCATTCCTAGAATGAAGTTAGCTGCATAGAGATCCTTTATGTCAAACTTGGAGGATAGCTACTTCTTCACCTCCTTTATTGTGTCCATGTTGTTTCCAATCAGAAACATGTCAACGACATACAAAGCTACATATATGAAATGCCCAGCTTCTTCCTTGGAATATATGTAGTGATCAATTTTGCTTCTCGCAAATCCAAAACTAAGGATGTATGTTTCTAACTTATGGTACCACATCCTTGGTGATTTCTTTAATCCGTGGAGGGATCTTTTCAGTTTGCACACCAACTCTTTCTTAAACTTTACTACAAATCCTTCAGGTTGTAGATTTCTTCTTCTAGGTCCCCATGTAGGAACGATGTCTTCACATCCATTTTTTTTATTTCCAGATCGAATGTTGTAGCCAGAGACATTATTACTCTAATGGAAGTTAGTTTTTCAACATGGGAAAAAATATCACCGAATTCGACTCCCTCGACTTGGGAATAACCTTTCACTACAAGTCGAGCTTTGAACTTCTCGACTTGTCCTGCAACATTCATCTTCTTCTTGAATACACATTTTATACCGATGGGATTTCTTCCACTAGGTAACTTTACTAAATCCCATGTCTCATTCTTGTGCAAGGATTCCATCTCTTCGACCATGATGTCCTTATAGAGTTTACCCTCTACTGAGTCGACTACCTCACTGACCGTCTTGGGCTCATCGTTGATGGAAGTTAACACGAATGTGGAACGGAAGTCGGGTGGACTATACCTTTTGATTGGGTTTCTTACACTTTCTGACCTCCTTACCACTTAATTATGTTGTTCCACCTCTTCCTCAGATTCAATCGACTCATCTTAGTCATATTCTTTGTTCATTAGATCAAACTACACCATCTCGAGATTATTCTCAGTCTGAACAACTTCTTCAAACTCAGACTTACCTTTGACTTCTCTGAAGGCCACATCTCGACTATACACTATTCTCTTTGATGTAGGATCCTAGAGCTTATATCCTTTCATTCCTTCTTTATATCCAATGAAAATACATGTGTCTACCTTCTTGTCCAACTTTCTCCTCTTCTCCTTGGGAACGTGCACAAATTCATCATAGCCAAATACTTTGAGATGTGCAACCAAAGGATTCTTACCTAACCATACCTCATGTGGAGTTGTGTCAACTAGCACCAATGAAGGAGACATATTCACCAGATATCTTGCAGTGTCGAATGCCTCCACCCAAAATTCTTGTGCAAGCCCATCACCATTGAGCATGCTCCTTGCCTTATCCATTAGCATTTTTTTCATTGTCTCGCCAACTCCATTTTTTGTGGGGTATATGGTGTGGTATTTTGGCATGCTATGCCACACTGCGTATAGAACTGATCAAATTCTTTTCCAAATAATTCACCACCATTGTCAGTTATCAACACCTTAATATTCTTATCTGTCTGGTTTTCTACAAGAGCTTTAAACTCTTTAAATTTATAGAAAACCTATGATTTCTTCATTAGGAAATATATCCATGTCTTCCTAGAAAAATCATGTATGAAGGAGACATAATACAAGGATTCACCAAGTGAAGGAATTGTAACCGATCCAAACACATCACTATGAACCAGTTCTAGAATCCCATTTTCCCTTGTCGCTCCATATGGGAACCTCACCCGACTTTGCTTTCCATATATGCAATGTTCACAAAATTCTACTTCTAAACCAAATTTAGGAACACCTTTGACCATACCTTGGTGTGCATAGGTCAAAGTCCTTTTTCTCCAATGTGTCCCATCCTCTCACGCCATAGCATGGTCGGGTTGATTTTATCATGTCTTGTTGAGTTGGTTTGTGTCGACTCAGCCCGAGTCAGTTCGAGTTGAGTCGAAGTTGATTCAACTTTGGGAGCAACGATGTTGTTGCATCCATTTGATTCGACATTCACTAACAACTTGTACATGGTTCCGATCTTAAATCCTTTCATTAATACCATCGCACCTCTAACCATATTGCACGAATCCTTTTGAAATAGAGTTTGTACCCCAACATCACTCATCTTACTGACATATATCATATTTCTTTCCAAACCTGGAATGTGTAGCACACCTAGAAGGGGTTTTTTCCTCCCATCCTGCAGTATCAGTCGAACTCCTCCTCGTTCGACAATTTTGGTTTTCGAGTCGCCCCCCAAGAACACATCACCTCTATCATATCATTCATACCCACAGAACCATTCTCTATGTGGTGTCATATGATAGGATGTTCCCGAGTCGATCAACCAAACACCTTGATCTGAATGTATACTGGTCGAAGCCACATACACATAAACTCCCTTATCCGGGGTTGTCTTTCTCTCAGTCTATTGCTTCTCATCGGATCCCATACTGACTTCCATCGCCCTCGACTTATATTCCTTTTTGTAATTCCCAAATTTACCACATTTATAGCATCTTCTTATTGACTGAACCAGGGATTTAGATCTACCCTTCGAATTAGACTTTCTACCGTATAATTTGCCTTTATCTCTTTCAATTGGTTGACCTCTCAGCACTAAATCATCTTTGGTCGATTCTTCCATGTTATTTCTTCTCATTTATTTTGACAGTAGAGAAGAAACCACGTCTTTTAGTGCTAGTGTGGTTGTATTACTCCCTATAGCTAGGGTTCACTCCAAGAGCGTACCAACAAGCCCTAGCTACTTGCCCTTTCGGCAACACCTGTGAAGCAGATGTAGTCTGACCCGAAGCAACTAAGAGGGGGGGTTGCAGGACATATATGTCTACAACCAGGGGAATATCAAGTGGAACTAATACAACAATAATGCAACATTCATATATCTCTTATCAGCTAGATCTACTCTGCGCAACTATAAATCTGATCTAACACAATAATGAAAATAACAATATAACAATGACAGAGATCTAGGCATCAATCACACATACGACACAAAATATACGTGGTTCACCCTCTCTCTAGGGATACTTCCACATAACTGTGCTTATGATATATTAAGATAAAGATTACAGTTATGATCTTTTCTCTTAGTCAGCAGATCTTCTCTCTTCTTCTCTCTGTCTCCCACCTTCCTGTGCACCCAGCTGCAAGACTTGATATTCGCACCCAGCCGAATATCTTACAATACCAGAAGGCTCTCACTGTCAGCACTCCTCTCTCTCACAGTACAATAATCTCCCAACCAATAACAATCAATATCAATACCCAACACTAGTACCGACCCGACCTAGGTCCTCTCGACCTCTATTTATACATTATAGTCCCTCACCGACAGCCTTAGGTCGAAACCTAGGTGTCAAAACCCCAATTACCCAAAACCCTAGGTGTCTAAAACCCTAGGTCAACTTGACCTGCCTTTTCAGGGCTTCGCAAGCCTGTCTTTCCTCTCTTCTCGCGCGGTGCTCCAAAGAATCCAATGGTGGTTTTCTCTGCTTGTTGAGTTGTCCTCGATCCATCTTCCTTGTTGATCTATCATCCTCGATCTCCTCATCCAACATCTTGCTTTTCCATACTTCGCTCTGACTTTTCTTCTCTTTTGCTTACTTCGACCCAGTGACAGTCACTGTGTCTCCCGCACAGTTTGGTTTCACTTTTTCTTCCTTGATCTTTGCTTCCTTCCATAACCAAGGGCCAATAGGCTCCCAACACTCACCTATGACTCATCTCGAGGCACTTCATATATGATCCTTCTGTTTCACTTCGACTTTGGACTGTGCAGTGCAACCTTTGCTTTTTGCTTTATGTCTCCTTCCCATCCTTATGCAGACTATATTTTCTGTGTCTGGTACCTAGTTTCAACTGCACCTGGTACCTAGACCCTTTTCTCCTTACTTTTACTGAGAGATGCGAGGCAGTTGGTTGTCATAATACAACTTTAGCCGACTCCCATTCACTAATCCTTCTTTCCATTCTCCCTTCTATGTCTTCAACTACACAGCTCCTCCTTCTGTAACATAGGTGATCTCATATGATCCAAGCCAATGCATTCTGAACTTCCCTGGATGTTTTATAAATTTAATGCCATACACCAGTACTAAATCACCTTGCTTAAATGCCTTCTTCTTGATGTGTCTATCATGATAGGCTTTCTCTCTTTCCTTCTGTACGTGCTAATGGAATCCTTCAATAAATCTATCTTCTTCTAGTTCAACCAGCTGGGTAAGCCTCTCACGAACAGCGCCAGTATCATCCATGTCTGTAAATGCAACAATTCTTAAGATTGGTATCAAGTACTCCATCGAGACAATAGCTTCGAGACCATAAACCAACTTGAAAGAGGTCTGCATTGTTAATTTCTTGCAAGTGGTTCTATAAGCCCAGAGTACTATTGTTACTCTTAAATCCCAGTCATCCATGTTCACACTGCAAATCATTGTCAATGTTGTCTCTAAGATTTTGTTGAATGCTTCAACCATTCTATTTGCTTGTGGATGGTTTATGTCTAGAAAAGAAAAAAAATATCTTTGAAATTATTTGAGGAAATATTTTTTATTACTCCAAATCTTGAAAAGGTATACAATTACTAGAATACTCTCGAGGAAAAAACACACTCTTAATTAATCTTCTAAAAAACTTGAAAAATTAATCATCAAATAATATTAATTCTCAATGTTTTCCATGATATCTCATATGTAAACAAAAATACCCAATACAACATAGACTTATTAAAATTTCAAAATAACTATAACTCAAAAATACAACAAAGACTTATTAAAATTTAAAAAAACTATAACTCAAAAATTTCAAACTATAACTCAAAAATACAACAAAGACTTATTAAAATTTAAAAAAACTATAACTCAAAAAATTTCTAAATAATTCCATACTCAAATATGAAGATGGTGAAGAGTGGACAAACAACACTCACATATTCTAAAAATCATGAAACCCATGCAACAGAAAATGTATTGCTCAAAATTAACTTACTGCCACTTTTAAAGCCTTCCACTTCTTGTAATCCATCGATATAATTTAACACTAATCATTGAAAATAACCAACTTCCATATCCATAAACACCTTAACTTCTTTGGTGATATTTTCATAAACATCAACCGAAACAAATTTAGCCAGTAAGGCAGGGGGTGAATAGAAATCAATTTGACTTGGTTTTCTCATTTTAATCTCAGCAATCCCTAAACAAAATCTTTTCCACTGCAGCCTCATTTTAACGTAGTATTTTAAACATTTTAACTTTTAAAAGTTTTCCAGTGATTTTTTCTGTTTGAGTTTGTTTGAAATTTATGAGGAGTAGTTGGAGTGATTAAGTTTGTACAATCCACATGCTTCAAGAATTTTTCAACAAGTTGAATGCATTTATATATTTAAAAATGCAATTTAAAGAACAGAAAATAGTGATTTTATCCAAATTTACATATCCCAATTTATATAAAAAAAAAAACAAAAAACAAAACGTTTACGTTTAACAAACGCGCCTCATTTAACGTATATCTAAATCCCCCTTTCTAGAGTATTCCAATCGGTGACTAGAGTATTCTAACCGGTGACGCCATTGCTGACTGCCTTCAAAAAAATCTAATCGGTGACGCCATTGCTTACTGCCTTCCCCTTTTTGAGGCCAGAAATTACTTCTTCCGAACCTTTTAGAGACTCCTTCGTTCTTCTACCGTTCTGCTCTGCTATAAACTTGTCTTCTTTTTAACGCCAGAAAAATATTCTTCCAAACCTTTTAAAGACTCCTCTGCTCTTCGTTCTTCTACCGTTCTGCACTACTATTGCCTATCGTCAACAGTATTGTATCGAAATACAGTCTCAGTTTTTGTTCTGCAAAGAGAAGATGGTGATGGTGAATGAAG
>JASDQU010790161.1:44597-98234 GCA_032191745.1 Picea mariana | reverse complement strand
AGATGGAGACTCGATGGCAGAGCATTTGAACGCCTTCAATACTGTGGTAAGTCAGTTAGTATCTGTTGAGATTAAAATTTCAGATGAAAATAAATGTATCAGTTTGTTGTGTTCTTTACCAAACTCGTGGGATAGTCTGGTTGTGGCCATTGGTAGTATACAACTTCCTTGAAGTTTGAAGAAGTGGTTTCATCCTTGTTGTCGGAGGAGATGACACGGAAGAATATGGAAGGACATAGCACAGACGCATTATTTGCAAGAGGACGTTCCCAGGAAAGAAATAGATCTAATTTCTCAAGTGGGACATCTAAGTCTAAGGGTAGATCTAAATCTCTCGGAAAGTTTGTAAGGGTATGTTGGAGATGTGTAAAACAAGGGCACTATAAGAAGTAGTGTAGATCCAAAGTTGAGAAAAAGAAGGGATCTGAAGAATCTTCTTCTACAGAAGAAAAGACCTCCAAGGAAGAAGGAGGGGATGTGTACTTGGCCTCTTCAAGAACACATATAGATCATGAGGGATGGTTGGTTGACTCTAGTGAATCCTTTCATATGACTCCCCACAAGGAGTAGTTCTACGAATATGAAAGGTATGATAGAGGTAATGTTTTATTAGGTATTAATTCGACAACCAGAATCATAGGAAGAGGAAGGGTCAAGTTGAGGCTCATATATGGAAGGATCAGAACATTGCCTGGTGTTCTGCACATCCCAGGTTTGGCCAGAAATTTGATTTTTGTAAGCAAAATGGATGATGCAGGAGTAAAAACAATATTTGAAAAGAAAACCTGCAATTTGGTTCGAGGAGCAATGGTGTTGCTAAGGGGAGTTCGGTTTGGAAATCTGTATAAGCTGCAAGGAATCACTATTAGTGATGGGTGTAATATTTCCATTGTTCCTGATATTGGATTTGAAGAAGAAAGAAATCCTACAGTCTTTGGAGAAAAGGTTATGTTGTGGCATCAAAAACTAGGGCATATAGGAGAGAAGGGTCTTTGACTACTACACAGTAAAGGTATGGTTGAAGGTATGTCTAACTTCTCTCTGGATTTTGATTTCTGTGAACATTGTCTATATGGGAAGTAGAATCGGGTAAGATTCCCCTCTGGTGTAACGAGGACAGAAGGAATTTTACATCTAGTTCACAGTGATGTTTTTGGACCTATGTCGGTCCCATCATTGGGAAAATCTGTCTACTGTGTCTCATTTATAGATGACTTCTCGAGGAAGACTTGGATATATTTCCTCAGGAAGAAATTTGAAGTCTTTGACAGGTTTAAAGAGTTTAAGGCTCTTGTTGAGAATCAAACAAAGAAAATAATTAAGGTGTTGAGGACAAATAATGGCAGAGAGTTATGCAAAAATGAATTTGAAGAATTCTATAAGAAGTATGGTATAGCAAGGCACAATACCACTCCATATCCACCTCAGCAGAATGGAGTTGGTGAGCTTGGTATCTAGTAGTGACCAGAGGCTCGACCAGAATGTGTTGAGGAACCAACTTTCTCGATCTGAGACAATGGTTTGTGGGATCCCAAAGTGTACCCAGATGCATTCAAAGAAGAGCTTGGCAGTGACCTCTATAGTGATGCCCTTCTTCCAGGCAGCCAGAATCGCCATCTTGGAAAAGTGATCAACAACCACAAAAACATAGGCATTTCCCCTCTTGGTGGACCGGAGGCCCGACATGTAGTCCATTGAGATGGATTCACACGACTTTTCAGGAGTAGAAAGAGGGTTGTACATGCCCTATTTCTTGGTGGTCGGTTTGGAAATAGCGTAGGTGGTGCAGGATCTGATATACTTGTCGACGTCTTGTCGAAGTTTCGTCTAGTAGAAATGTTTATGCAGCACTGCCACTGTCTTTTCGACGCCAAAGTGTCATGCCACCCGACTGTAATGAGCTTGTCAAATCAGCTTTGCGCGCTCGCTTGATGGAATGCAAAGATGGCCCAGACGGAGCAATAGCCCATCCTGAATATGGAAATTAGTGACCATTGAATTGGCTCCCAACATTTTGTAGGTGGTGGAGAAGTCAGGGTCTGTCTCATAGAGGTGGGTCCATCTGGAGGTCTCGTGGCCGCAAGAATCTAGCACCGTGGTGAGTGCCACGACTGGAGGTCAGCTGATGCAATCAACAACTCAGTTGGTACTTCCTATTTTATACTTGATGTTGAGGTGGAACTGTTGTAAGTATGTGGACCACTTCTGATGGAGGTCATTTTACAATTTGCCTTGGGTCTACATGAACTGAAATGGCTTGTGATCAGTGTGGATGACTGTCTCCTTCCCCATAATGTAATGTCTCCATTGGTGGAAGGATTGCACAATGGATTACATTTATTTGTCATAAGTAGGGTACTTATGGAAAACATCCGATAGTGTCTCACTATAATACTCCATGAGGTGGTCATGTTGAGTGAGAATGACGCCCACAACATAGTTTGAAGCATCTGTCTCGATCTTAAAGGGATGTTGCAGGTCCAGTAATGAAAGTAATGGGGATGAGCACAAATGTTTCTTCAAGTCATTGAAGAATTTTTGTTGGTACAGGCCCCACAAAAATTTTTCCTTACCGCCACCCCTGGTTATTTGGCTGAGGGCCCATGCGATATGAGAGAATCCCAACATGAACCTGCGATAGAAATTGGTGAGGCCCAAGAAGCTTTGAAGCTCAGTGAGTGTGGTTGGGGATAGCCAGTCGTGGATGACCTAGATCTTGGTTGGATACACATGCACACCATGTTGATCAATGATGTAGCCTAAGTAATGGACCTTGTCCATGCCAAAGGATCATTTTTCCAAGTTTGCATATAGTTTGTGTTGTCGCAGGGTGTGCAGAACCTGTTGAATATGCTGCAAGTGTTCTGCCCAAGTCTTTTTGTAGATGAGGATGTCATCCAGATACACCACTACAAAAGTATCGGTGAAAGGTCGCATGATATCATCTATCATCCTCATAAAAGTTGATGGAGCATTTGTCAAACCAAGGGGCATGACCAACCTTTCAAAAATACCTTCTTTTGACTTTAAGGTAGTCTTCCATACATATGTCTATTCTATTGGGACCTGGTGGTAGCCAAACTTCAGATCAATCTTACTGATGTATTTATCCCCCGTGATCTGATCAAGGAGGTCTTCGATTCGAGGAATCGAGTACCGGTTCCAAACTGTGATTTTATTCAGGACCCGGTAATCAATGCAGAGTTGCCAAGTCCCGTCTTTCTTCTGCACCAGTACGATTGGGCTATCGCAAGGTGATGAGATGGGATGGATGTTCCCCTTGTGGAGTAGTTCTTGGATATTCCTCTTGATCTCCTCGTTTTATAATAGAGAGTGATGGTAGACCATCCCATTGGGTAGCGATGTGCTTGGGGTCAGATCGATGGGATGCTTGACCTGGCACTGTAGAGGAACCTCGGTAAGAGAGGAGAAGATATCTGAGTATTCTTCCACGACCTTATCCACTTGCTTCTATTGTATGTAAATATCGACCATGGAGGCCTTGGATGTGGCTGCGATCTTTCACTTAATCTGAGAGCGAATCATGAAGAAGACAAATTTCTCAGTTTGAGAGATGACCTTCCCGCATTGCTTGGCAGATATCAAAGAAATAGCACTAGGAGGGACTGCCTCAGGTATCTTGTACAATTTCCTATTCAAGGTAATAATAACACTACGAGGCCTAGACTAATATACAGCATGATGTTTCTATAAATAAGGTTGGCCCAAAAGAACATTACAAACTTCGAGAGGAGCAACATCACACAATACCTCGTCTTTGAAGGGCTTGATGTTGTACGACAGTTGACATTGTTGGCTGATGCGTAGATCGCTTCTTTGGTGGAGCCATCCAATGGTGTAGGGTTGTAGGTGCGGCATTGTTAGCAGGGCCAGCCACTTGACAACCTCTGCTAAGTTGAGGTTCTTCTAGCTACCGCTATCAATGATGAAGTGCAACGAGGTGCCTTTTACCCACATCTGCAAATGGAAAAAGCGCTCGCCTTCTTATGGATCGTCTGGTTCACTAGGATGGAGCTTGGTGTTAGCAATGGTGACACTGGGTTCCACGTCAATGATCCATCTTCCCCTTTCTAGTTCTGACTCAGAGTCAGAACCCACATCTACTTCAAAGGCTTTCACTTTGGCCACCAGTGACTTCTTTGAGTGGCGATCGACAGTGTTATGCCAAGGGCTCATATGGAAGTCGCACCACTTCCCGGTATGCTTCTTTTTCTTTCTGATGTCCTTCTTTGCTTGCGGCTTGGACTGGTTGTCCAGATACTGTCCATATTTTCTCTCTCCTTTGTTCTGTAGGTTGGGGCCTCCCTTTCCTGGTTTTTGCTGCGAGGGTTTCCCAGACCCAAATTGTCGCATCTTTTGTCTGAGCTTCTACTCGATTTTGACGGCATATCGATAGGTCGTGGCCAAGGAAGAGATGTATAGAAATTCCATTTTAGTCTGGATGTATCTATGCAGAGCACCACAATACTTGAGCATCATATTTCTCTCTGAATCTTTGATACCTGGCTTGGTGCGCAGGGTATGGAATATATTTGTGAAATCTGGCACTACTTGGTCTCTTTCTTGTCGCAGTGTGGTCCCTTTGGTATACAAGTCATCATAACTTCTGACATGGTAGTATTGTTCCTTAATAGCATCCCTGGAGGATTCCCAAGTGGTTGTGACTGTAAATAATGAGGTTTCCTCTGTTTCCTTTTGCTCACATAAAGTTTCCCACCAATCTTTGACATAGGGAACTGTTTTGAGGAGCACAAAAGTATTTTTTTGTCTATTTGAAAAGTTATGGAAAGAAAAATACCCTTCTAGTAGATTCAACCACTTGTCTATAGCATCTGTGTCTATATGACCTTCAAATATAGGAATATCGAAGTTGATTTGTACTTTGAAGGGGGTGGCACCTCCGCTTGAGGAAGGTTTGTCGCCTGTTGGTAGCCGCCGAATGATTCGAGAGAAACTATCCATCATCTCATTCCTCTGTTGCATGATGGATTCCTCAAGAAACATTTTGAAAGGATCTCATGTCTCATCATATTTATGTTCTCCTACCATGAGAGGTCGTTTAGGCGTGCGAGAGATTTTGTCCTCAAGAGAAACAAGCTTGAGACCCAATTCTTTGTACCCTTACCTCGTTGGGGACATGCATTAAGACGACAAGGAGAAGACTGCTTTGATAACACTGATCCATATTTTATGAGTAGAATGAAATGAATATAGATTATTAAGATATGTTTAACATGGAATAACAGAGATACAGTAAAACTGGTTTTCTATTCAATAAGGAAATAAGTTGAAACTGTAAAATGCAACGGAGAACAAGCTTGCTGGAATGATGGTGGCTTATATCTGAGAAGAGATGTGACAACTACGCTCATTCACAAGAATATCATTAAAATGAGGCTCTGAAGGAATTTTTACAATAAACAGGAATGTCAAAAACCCTAGACATCCAAAAACCTAACCCTAGGAGATGAAGCACCAAAAGTCATGTGGGCTCTGTTTGGGTAAGTTAGTACGTCAACTTCCCAGGGCCATAACTTTTGGATATAATCTCTATTTTAGGCACATGATAGCCCGTTGGAAAGGTCTATCTGAGGACTACACATTTTCATGCTACATATCAAATGTTATTTTTTATTGTGGTGAGCCCTAAAACATTGTTTAGGGCCTCAAAACAGCCCTACAAGTCAAGGACCCAAAAACTAGGAAAAAAAACTGCCAAAATGAACCAGCTGGAATAGGTGGGAGGCCACCAACATCCATCTGAATCAACCTGATATCAGTAGAGGTCATCAAGACATTAGACCTACCAATGATGTCACACCCCCAGCCCTACACCATCGGCTGGCTTCGCCAATGAAGAGATCTATGTGTCATCCAATAGTGTCATCTGCCCTACAGCATCAAGCCTTTCAAAGACATGGTATTGTGTGATATTGCTCCCCTTGAAGTTTGTGATGTTATTTTAGGACAACCATATTTTTGGAAGTGTCATGTTGTGTATGAGTCTAGACCCCACAATGTTATTATTACTTTGGGTAGACAATTGTACAGGATACCAGAGGTGGCGCCACCCACCACTATTTCTTTAATCTCCACTAAGCAATGCAGTAAGGTCATTTCACAGACCGATAATTTCATCTTCTTTTTAATTTGTGCTCTCAAGAAGCAGACGGTCGCTACCACAGCTGTGGCCTCTACAAAGAGTCTCTCTTTGTAGCAGAATCAAGTGGACAAGATCGTGGAAGAGTACAGAGACATCTTCTCCTCACCCACTGGGGCACTGATGGACTGTCGAGTCAAGCATCCAATTGATCTAACCCCTAGTGCACCTCTGCCTAATGGACCAATCTATCATCACTCACTGATGGAAAATGAAGAAATCAAGCGTCATATCCAAGAGTTTCTTCATAAGGGGCACATCAGACCCAACTCCTCCCCTTGCAGAAGTCTGATTGTACTGGTACAGAAGAAAGATGGGACCTGGCTGCTCTGCATTGATTATAGAGCATTAAACAAAATCACAGTCAAGAATCAGTACCCAATTCCTAGAATTGATGACCTTCTTGACCAACTCAAGGGCTTCAGCAAGATTGATCTAAAGTCTGGCTACCACTAGGTTCCCATCGAACCAACTGATGTATGAAAGACAACTTTCAAATCTAAAGAAGGTCTCTTCGAATGGTTGGTCATGCATTAACAAATGCACCGACCAATTTTATGAGGTTGATGGATTATGTATTGAGACCCTTCACCAACTCTTTTTTGGTGGTATATTTGGATGACATCCTCATCTTCAACAGAACTTGGGAGGAGCACATGCAACATATTCAGTAGGTTTTGAGCACTCTACGGAAGCACAAGCTATATGCCAACTTGGAAAAATGCTCCTTTGGCATGAACAAGGTCCAATACTTGGGCTACATTGTTGATGAGCATGGGGACATGTTGATCAAGCTAAGATCCAATTCATTCATGACTGGCCAGCTCCGACCACACTAACCGAGCTTCGGAGCTTCTTGGGATTGGCCAACTTCTATCGACGGTTTGTGTTGGGATTCTCCCATATTGCATGGGCCCTCAACCAAGTAACCAAGTACGGTGGCAGGGCAAAGTTCACGTGGAGGAAGAAACAACAATGAGCATTTGATGATCTGAAGCATCGTGTGTGCTCAACTCTAGTACTCTCCTTACTCGATCTGCAACAAACATTTGAGATTGATATTGATGCATCTGAATATGTTGTCGGTGCATTTCTCACTCAACATGGTCATCCGGTGGCATACCATAGTGAGACACTCTCAGATATAGTCTGAAAATACCCCACTTATGACAAGGAAATGTATTCCATTGTATAAGCTTGTCATCAATGGAAACATTACATTCTGGGAAAGGAGACAATCATCCACATTTATCACAAGTCTCTAAAATTCATACAGACACAGGGGAAGTTGCAGAATGACTGCCTTCATAAGTGGTCCACCTACCTGCAACAGTTTCATTTCAACATCAAGTATAAGACACGGAGCACAAATCATGTCGTTGACTGCCTCAGTCGACCTCCCATGGTTTCACTCACCACCCTGCTCCATTCCTATGGACATGAGGAATCTGAGTGGCCCCAACTTTATTAGCAAGATCCAGACTTTATCACCACCTATCAGTTCTTGGCTACAAGTGTGAATGTTACTGATTTTCACATTCAAGACGGATTGTTATGTCATCTTGGCCATATTTGTGTTCCTACAAGTGAGCGTGAAAATTTGATATAGGAGGTTCACTATAGTTGGATGGAAGACATTTTTGCATGGAGAAAACTATGGTCGTTTTACAGAAACATTTTTATTGGCCAAAAATATGATAGGACGTCAGCAAATATATCAGATCTCGCACTCCCTGTGCCACTTCCAAGCCAGCCATCAAGAAACAAGGCTTATACATCCCTCTTTATACTCCCAAGAGGCCTTGGGAATCCATCTCGATGGATTACATGATGTCTGGCCTTCCATCCACCAAGCAAGAAAATGATTGTGTATTTGTGGTAGTTGATCGGTTTTCGAAGATGGCCATCCTCATAGCCTGCAAGAAGACCATAACAATGACAGATATTGCCAAGCTCTTCTTCGAACGAGTGTGGGTCCATTTTGGGATACCACAGACCATCATCCTTGATCGGGACAACAGGTTCCTCAACACATTTTGGTCAAGTCTCTGGTCACTGTAGGACACCAAGCTCACTAACTCCACTACTTTACACCCTCAAACCAATGACCAAACAAAGGTTTTCAATCGAATGATTGTGCACATCCTGCGCATGTACAACTCTAAGCATCCACGTACCTAGGATGATAATCTCCCCTATGTTCAACACATCTACAACAGGGCTCTCCATAGCTCCACTGACCACAACCCATTTTAGGTGGGGTTGGGATTCCAACCCTTGGGTCCCATTGATGTTGCATTACCTCTTTCCACCACACAACCATAATCTTCCCATGTTCAGTCTAAGGCCCACCAGATTCATTGAGCATATTCAACAGATCTGACAACAGGTCCATGAGATTTTGCAGAAAGCCAATGCTAAGTACAAGCAGGGCCATGATAAACATAGGGTACCGCACCAGTTTCAGGTGGGAGACAAGGTCTGGTTACATTTTCAGAAAGAGCACCTTACAGGGCGCCATTGAAAGCTCCGCCCACTTCTCTATGGGCCTTACACTATCACCAAGGTTGTGGGTAGCAATACTTTTAAGCTCAACACTCCGCCTTTCCATGGCTTGCACCTAGTGTTCAATGTGGACCTCCTTCGACCATATTTTCCACCCTTATTGGACACCTTAGAGATCACAGAATAGCTGACACCAAAAGAGCTCAACCCTGACTGCATGGAATAGGTATCGACTAATAAGATAGTGGACACACAGGTCAAGGGCACTTGCCAGCAGAGGATCCAACTTTATTGGGTTATCAAGGCAAGGCAACTCTTACACTCACTCGAGGCCAAATTCAACATAAGTTTCCTTACTTTATGGGGGAACTCAATGCAATGGAGACCATTTCTTCCTAAGGTGTAAGGATTGATCCAGGTGGATATTGGTGGCCAGCCAGCTATTCCAACTGGCTCCTTTTGACAACTTTTAGTTCATCATGTAGGGATTGAGATAGCCAGTTGGTTCTACACTTCTGAGGCTATCTCAATCCCTACACATATTCCATCTGGATATTGGTGGCCACCCACCTAATCCAACTTTCTTAGTTTGGAAGTTTTCATGTCAATACATCTGTCTGTATTTCCAGGGCCGTTTTGGGGCCCTAAATAGTGTTTTTTTGGCTTTCCACAATAAAATTATAGACAGAGTTAGAGTTTTATGGCATAATGTGTAGTTCTCAAAAACACCTTTCCAACGGGATATCACGCGCCTAAAACGAAGATCGTATGCAAACGTTACGACCCCGATAAGTTGAGGTACCAACTTACACATCGGGACCCACATAACTTTTGGCATTTCACCTCTTAGGGTTGGGTTTTTGGATGTGTAGGGTTTTTTCATTCATGCATAATGTTAAAAATGCCTCTAGAGCCTCATTGTAATCATTCTGCTCAAGCGGATGTACATAGTAGCCACATCTCCTCTCAGAGATAACTACCATCATTCGAGCAAGTTGTTTCAGTTATGTAGTTTTACAGTTTCATCCTATTTCATTTATTCAATAGAAGTTATTGTTCACTAGATATATGTTTTTATCTTTGTGTTATTTTATTCAGCCTATTATTCATTTTGTTCCACTCATAAATCTAGATCAGGTTCTCTCATGTCACTTGGCCAAGGGTGGTGCCAAAGATAACTTTTTTTAGGCTAAGGCACAATGATAAGCATTCAAGGATCTAAAACATTGCCTCTTCTCAACACCAGTCCTCATTCTACCAAACCTACAATAACCGTTCAATATTGAGATAGATGCCTTATATTATGATGTCATTGAAATCCTCACTCAACATGGACATTTAATGGCCTATCATAGTGAAACACTCTCTGATGCAATTTGTAGGTACCCCAACTATGAGAAGGAGATGTACTCCATTATGTTGGTATGTTGAGAGTGGAAGCATTATTTTCTAGGAAAGTAAATGATCATCCACATCAACCATAAGGCTTTGCAATTCATGTAGATGCAAGGAAAGTTGTAGAATGATATCCATCGAAAGTTGTCCACATGCCTTCAACAATTCCACTTGAACAAGAAGTAGAAGAAGTGTAGTACAAATTGAGTTATAGATTTCCTCAGCCAACATTTGGTTGTGGCACTAACCATAATGCTTAATTTTTGTCGACACAATACTTTCATGTGACCCCAGATGTATGGTAGTGATGTTGACTTCATTGATACATATTAGACATTGGGTGCATGTAAACATGTTTTAGACTCTCACCTCTAGGATGGACTTCTATGCCATCTAGGCGATCTATGTGTTCCTTTAGGTGAGAGAGAAGCTAATTTGGGAGGCACATTACATGATCCAAAAGGGACCTAGGAAGCCCTAAAAATCAAATTTCTCATAATCAAACGAAACCAACGTCATTGTGTCTGGTTCATCGCGCTGATTTCGGCCATATAATTTGTTTCACAAATGGACACCGTATACGAAATATATTACATTCTGATTGATTTCCCAAATAGGGAAAAAGTCAAACTGGTCAAAGTCAATAGGTCGTACTGCTGACGTCAGCAAGGACACGTGGAAACACTAAGAGGTGACACATGTCACTCTATTTTTACATTTTCAGGCTAAGTTGGACTAGTATGGAATTGACACGTGGTAGTGTAAGAACGTGACATGTGGCAGTCTATACATGATGTGGCCCAATGACAAGATGACACGTGGCAGTATAGATGACAGGTGGATGTACGGATGTTGACGTGGCAGGGTGACTGGGTTGTACAGAATATGACATGGAAGGGTGACTAGGTTGTATGAATGTTGACGTGGCAGGGTGATTGGGTTGTACGGAAGCTGATGTGGAAGCTGACTAGGTAGGTGACTGGGTTGTATGACAGTTATGTGGTAGTTGACGTGGTAGCTGACTGTGCATGCTAACTGGATGTTGATTTTACGATGACTGTATTGTACAGATGAATCACGAGGTGACACATGGCCCAATCAGAGGGCACCATGTGGCACCCCATATTTTTCCAAGGTTGGCTAGTCCAAAAAGTTTGTTGTGCTCCACGGGGGTCGAACCCCTAACCTCTCGGACAACCAATGGACTAACCTCCCCACACTAACCATATGGGCTATGGTGTGACTTGTTTCAACAAACGGCTAAATGAGCATTTGACTTGGTTGTGGCAAGGTGTTAGGGGATAGGCCCCGGTCACCGGGGGGATAGCCTGTGACTAGGGGGTTGTAGACCAGCAACTAGCTAGCCAGAGGGGGCGTGCGGAGCTTAGGGGTCAGGGCACATGGCCCATACAACTAGTTAGCGAAGACCAGGGGCTAAAGAATAGGGTCAGTGCCTAGCGCCTGGCCATATGGTAGTGCGCATATGACCAATATCTCGATTAAAGGGGGCTACGCCCACATTATTTCCAATTTTGGGTTTTCTTACTTTATAATATGATTTTTTGATAATTTTTGGCCTGGTTTTAATGGATTTTAGCCATTATTGGGGGATCTGGAGCCCGATATGAGGCCAAATATTGGGAGGAAGTTGGGAGGAGAAACCTAACTCCACATCTATAAGAATCATATGTTTTTTTATAGTAAGAGAGGTTTAGAATAGGAGAAATGTTGAGGAATTTGAAAGCCAAAGCCATTTTTATGCAAGGAAGCCATTGATGAGGGGAACATTGTGGACCAATTCTGGGAGCTATGCTCAACCTTTTCCAATGTCGTCAGTTGTGTTGGATTATTGAGGTCGAAAAAAACACTTCTAGACTAGTTTGTAATCCTTTTGACACTTTTTCTATGTACTTTTGAATCATTCAAGATAAATAAGAAAGCCTCACCCACTGAGATAAAGACCCGGAGACGTGGGCAATCTTGCCGAACTCCATTAAAAAAATTTATGTTATGGTTTGATGTTCTTTATGCTTACATTCGGATCTGCATTTATTTACTATGGCTGCTATAATATCTCATTAAGTTCTTATTCTTTCATTAATTCCTAATTGGTAAATGAACACATGCTTAAAACTTAGCCAAGTCTTTAAAGATAATTTTCGAATCAAGTGATATCAAAGCAGGTTGACGGTTGGTTTTTGAGTTTGCATGATTACCATGGAAAAGTTGAGTCGTGGTGAAGGCGAGCTTGTATAAGGGGATCCTGAGATTGGATCAAGAAAGAGGACTTCTCAAAGTGAGGAGATGGCATCGGAAGAAGGCATGTCTCAAAATGAGATCGAGTTGCAAAAGACTTTATTCGCCATGTCTGAGATGGTAAAGGTCTTATATGAGGATTACTTGGAATGGAAGAGGCCTTTCCAAGGGGAATCTTCAAAAAACGACAAAAGTGAAGAAGGATAGGATCCACCTAAACCTCCTCCTTCTTCTCCATCATCTTCTTCTTCTTCAAGTACAAGTTCAAAATCCACCACAAGAAAACATTCCCATAAACATAAACATGATATGTCATTACTTAAGCTTGATGTGAAATTTGAATTGCCCATGTATGATGGTGAAGTCAATGTTGGGAGGCTTGATAAGTAGGTCAGATGGATGGAAGTTTATTGTAGTGTGCAACAAATCAAATATGAGGCAACTTAAATCAAGTTGGAATTGCTTCTTCTTGCAAGCACAACACTCATCTGGTAGCAAAGCAAGTTGCAAGATGGCACGCAACAAGTTGGTAATGTATTTCCATCATGGCAAGATTTTGTTTTTGCACTTAGAAAGAAATGTTATCCTTTGGGTTATAAAGAGAAGGCTTTAATTGAATTGCAAGGTATTAAAATAAGAAAGGGGCAAATGGTGCAAGAATACACAGATGAATTTTGTAAGATGGCATTAATGTTAAATATTCCATTACATACCCAAGAAACTCTTATGAAGTATAGGAGGTTTGTCTGCACATATTCGTAACACTGTATTTATGTTTGGACCTACTAATCTTGATGAGGTTTCTATTCAAGAAACATACATTGAAGCAGAGAAAACATGAGTTGGTGTATCAGGGGAATTGTCTTCAAGGAAAGAGGACAAAAGGAAGGGGAATGGAAAGAAAGCAAATTGAGCGACAAGAAAGGACGAGAATCTCTCTTGCAAGAATTGCAAGAAAGAAGGGCATGATGATGACCATTGTCGGCAATTGCATCTAGAGAAGAGATTGAAATGGTTCAAAGAAAGGAAAGGGAGGAAAACACTTGCAACAACAACACGACCAACAGACTTGGGATATGATTCAGGTGATGAGACTAAGATCACATCAGCTGGTTTGACAGATAAAATTGGTGATGGATATGATTCTAGAAGTAAGTTGTTTCACATAAGGGTGATAATGAAACATACTAAGATCGATACATTGGTAGATAGTGGATCTCAATCTAACTTGTTTTCAGAGGAAGTGGTTAAACAATTGGGATTGACAACTAAGCTACATCATAAACCTTACTCACTTAAATGGATAAGAAACAATCATAAATTACACATAACAAAGCAATGCACTTTAAAGTTTTCAATCTCATCAAAGTTTGTGGATGAGGTAACGTGTGATGTGGTGCCACTCAATGAATGTGGAATGGTCTTAATTAGCCCTTATTTGTATGATCACAAAATAATCTTCTACAGGGAACGGAATCAATATCACTTAACTAAAGAAGGCAATGAATATGTTGCACATGTTCATCACTTAAAAGCAAATAAATCTCTTCAAACAATGGAACAATTAAGGAAGACAACTTATGCAAGCAACACACCTATAATTGTGCCAAGTAAAGCAATTGATCTTAAGCATGAACATGAGATGGTTGTAGAATGGAAGTTCGATCATACTTTGCTTCAAGATAAGATAATGTCGTGCAAGTACTTCAAACATATTAGCTCATTTGCAGTCATATTTCTGATGTTATCATTGCTAATGTTTTCAACATGGGTTGTAGTGGCTTCAGTAAGATGTGAAAGAGTACAAGTGGCTAACAATATGTTCTCACTTGTTATGGTTGTTTTGTAATTGATCTTGATGAGACAGGTGCACAAGACATATTTCAAAGACAAAGAACAAGTGGGGTGGACTATCCTGCACTTGATGACTAGTTAATACCCTTTTAGAGGACCAAAAGGTCTTAGTGGGGAGGCATGATCCAAAATGGATCCAGGAAGGCCTAAAAATCAAAGTTCTTGTAATTGAGTGAAACCAGTGCCATTGTGTCCGAATCACTGTGATGATTCTGGACATATAATGTTTTTCACAAATGGACGTCGTATGCGAAAGATATTGCGTTTTGACCGATTTCCCAAATAGGAAAAAAGTCAAACTGGTCAAAGTCAACAAGTCGTACTGTTGATGTCAGCAGTACAACAGGTGACATCAGCATGATGACGTCAGCAAGGACATGTAGTAGCACCAGGAGGTGACATGTGTCACTCGACTTTTGTGTTTTTGGGATGAGTTGGACTAGTACAGAACTGACACGTGGTAGTGTACAGATGTGACACATGGCATTTCATACATGACATGGCCCAATGACAGGCTGGCACATGGCAGTACGAACGACAGGTGATTGTACGGATGTTGACATGGAAGGCTAACTGGGCTATAAGGAAGATGATGTGGCATGGTGACTAGGTTGTATAGATACCGACGTGGCAAGGTGACTGGGCTGTATGGAAGTTGATGTGGCAGCTGAATGGGTTGTACAATGGTGATTTGGCAATTGACTGTGCATGATGACTGTGTGTTGACTGTACGATGATTGTACCATACGGACAAATCATGGGGCGACAAGTAGGGGCACCACATGGCACCCCATATTTTCCAAGGTTGACTAGTCCAAAATGTTTATTGTGCTCTACGGGGGTCGAACCCCTGACCTCCCGGGCAACCAACGGACTAACCTCCCGACGCTAACCATATGGGCTATGGTGTGACTTGTTTCAACAAATGACCAAATGTGCATTTGAGTTGGTTGTGGTGAGGTATTAGGGGATATGCCCCATTCGACGAGGGGCTAGCCCGCAACCAAGGGATTGTAGACCAGGAGCTATCCAGCAGGAGGGGATGCGTGGAGCTTAGGGGTCAAGACACATGGCCCATACGATCATCCAACGAAGACCAGGGGATAAAGAATAGGGTCAACACCTAGCGCTTGTCCATATGGCATCGCACATATGACCAGGAGCCCGAGTAAAGGGGGTTGTGCCCACATTATTTCCATTTTTTGGGTTTTTTTACTTTATAATATGATTTTTTGATGATTTTCAACCTGTTTTTAATGGATTTTAGCCATTATTGAGGGATATGGAGCCCGATTTGAGGCCAGATCTTGGGAGGAGAAACCCAACTCCACATATATAACCATCAGTTGTTTTTTGATAGTAAGAGATGTTCAGAATAGGAGAAATGATGAGGAATTTGAAAGCCAAAGTCATTTTTATGCAGGGAAGTCATTAAGGAGGGGAACTCTGCAGGCCAATTTTGGAAGCTACGCTCAACCTTTTTCAGTGTTGCCAGTTGTGTTGGATTCTTGAGGTCGAGAAGAACAAAGATGGACAAGTTTGTAATCCTTTTGACATGTTTCTTATGTACTTTTGAATCATTGAAGATAAATAAGAAAGCCTCACCCAAGAAGACAAAGGCCCGAAGACGTAGGCAATCTTGCCGAACTCCATTAACAAATTTTTTTGTTATGGTTTGTTGTTCTTTGTACTTACATTCTGATCTGCATTTCTTTAATATGGCTGCTATAATATCTCATTAAATTCTTCTTCTTTCATTAATTCCTAATTGGTAAATGAACACATGGTCAAAACTTAACCAAGTCTTTACAGATCATTTTCAAATCATTACAGTTGGATGATATGGCACTTCGATATGGAGAATACAATGGTAATATTGTAGAAGTACTTTCTATCCAAAGCTTTGATACGACATCAACTAGTATATTGGATCATGCACCACCTATGCCATCACTAAATATGCCATCAAAAAGAAGGGACTATACACTCTACCTATTGGTTGTGGAGCTTGATTATCTTCCTAATTCATATGCAGGTAAAAGAGACTATAGGATACACAATTATGCAATTCAAATATTGTAATTTTGTAGTCAATTTGAACCGTTCATTATAAGGTCATATATCTGATGGTATAAGTTATGTTACATTTTTTTTCCCTAGAAGGAAACCCTCTTTTATGAGGAATTGTATTGCGGCTATGTGGGTAGTAGAGTGAATATTGTATTATGAGAGAGGAGACTATAAGAGAAAGACGAGGAAGTTACAATGGATGTGTTGTAGGTTGTATCCCTTCATTTGTTGGATAATAATAAAGGAAGGACCTAACAATTTCTCTGGTGGACGTAGCCCACATTGGGTGAACCACGTATATCTGTGTCTATGTTGTATTGTATATATTCTTTGTTTTATTTCTGCATTTATTTTATTGTATTGCTCTACGATCCTGTTTTTTTCTAACACTACCTACTCCAGATAAATCTTGGGAGTCAGACTCCATGGAGTATATGTTAGGTCTACCCTCAACTATGCATGGTAATGGTTGTGTATTTGTGGTTGTTGATCAACTCTCTAAGATGGCCATTTTGGCACCCTCCAAGAAGAGTATCACAAAATAAGTTATCGCTAAGTTCTTATTTGAGCACATTTGGGTTCATTTTGGGATGCCACATACCATTGTTTCATATAGGGACAATAGGTTCCTTAGTTCTTTTTGGTATATCCTATGGTTAATTATAGACACTAAGATGACCAAATCGATTGCCTTCCACCTTGACAAATAGAGGTAGTGAATAGGATGATTATGCACATCCTCATAATGCATAACTCCAAGAATCCATGTAGATGGGATGGAAGCCTTTCTTATGTTCAACATAACTACAATAGATCTTTTCATAGATCTATTGGCCACAACACTTTTCAAGTGTGCATGTGGTTCCAACCATTGGCCCCAATTTTTGTAGCTTTAATTATTGTATCTACACATTAAGAGTCTTCCCATGCTCAGATCAAGGCATACAGACTAACCAAATTTGTTGAATGGATTCAACATGCAACACCAATTTCATGATATCTTGTAGAAATCCAATGCCAAGTACAAGTAGTGACATGATCGGCATTGGGTTTCACACAAGTTTCAAGTTGGTGATAAGGTATGGTTACACGTGTAGAAAGAGTGACTCACAAACCCCCACAAGAAGCTCAGACCACTCTAGTATGGTCCTTACACCATCAACAATGTTGCGGTTTAGGATGCTTTTGAATTGAGTATTCCACCTTTCCTTAGCTTACCTCAATATTTAATGTGGAGTTGCTTCAACCATATTTTTCACCTCTGTTAGACACCTCAAAAATGATAGAGCAATTGGCCCTTCAACTCAACCCTAAATTCATTTAGTAGGCTATACTCAACCAAATTATGGACACCAAGATGAAGGTAACCCACCAACAAAACATACAACTCTATCGAGTTGCAAAAGTAGAGCAATTTCTTCACTAGGGAAAGTGGTTGACTAGGAACCAGATTCAACATAAGTTTCCCCATCTTATGGAGAAACTTGATACAATGGAGAACATTGCTTCCTAAAAGGGGATGACTGATCTAGGTGGATATCTAGGGCCATCTCATAACCAATCTTGATTTTGACATTTTTTTGGTATTGAACTTCCAATGTGTTTTTCAAGACTTTCCTATGTGTTTTTCACTCCAAATAAATGCATGCCCAGGGCGCTGAATTAGTCTTTTAATTTTCTTTCCAATGAGCTATGGAAAACTGTTGGCCCTTGACCATATAGATGATTTTAGGGGCTAAATTTCGCAAATGGGCTAATTTTCCATGGTTTTTCCCAAAAAAAGATTCACCAATTTCCATTTTTTCTAAAACTAATTCGCCCAAATTCCATAGAATAAAATTATTTTACCTTTAAAATCGCCAAAATTTTATAGAAACTATATTAAATCCTTGAAAATTTCAATATTTTTACAAAACTATCGCCAAACATTTTACATTTTACATATTACGGACTAGTAATATTAGCCCACGTTTCTACATATTAATATAAATTTCCATCCTTAAAATCATCCATGCCCTTGACCAAGTTTTGAGGATCCTTGGTCATGTTTGACCTACTTTGGGACTTCGACATGCTGTCAAAGATGAAGCGCAAGTCGGAGCAGAGATCACGGGATCTCGGCCCCTTTTTAGGGCTTTTTTTTGGGTTTTGAGATTATGTAACGGGTATGGGATGTCGACCCATGGGTTTACCCATGTTTAGGCCCATTTTGTAATGTATAAATAGATAGATAGGTGATGTAAGAAAAGGCCGCCAATGTGCTAAGTGCCAAGTGTTAATTTCTAAGTGCAAGTGGTAAATTGTAATTGCTTTGTGCATATTGTGTGAGACTTGCAGAGCTAAGTGCAAGTGTTTGTAAGAGACTGTGGAAGGATTTGTGATATAATATAGGGAAGGAGGATCTAGTGAGGTGAGCATATCTCCTATCCTCTGCAGAGTAAGATATCATGGTTCTGTGCATGTAGAAGATTGACATAAAGAAATAAAGAGGAATAGTTGGTGGACGTAGCCCCAGGGTGGGGGTAAACAACGTATATCTGTGTTGTGGTCGCTATGTGCTTTATGGTTGTTCTCTTATTTATGTGGTTAAATGCTTAATGCGCTGACGTATGTTAGATGAATCTAATATGATAGCTTAGTTTTGAATAACATGAATGAATGTTAGATAATTATAAGGAATTCGAGTTTTCTCGGAGGTGCTCTGGCGTGAGCGTTAGGGCTCGTCTAGCGTGAGCGTTAGGGTTTGAGGTGCAGAGAGGCTCATGGCGGTGCCAGGGGGCGGGATCCCCGCCCCCTCTTCCACAAAATCGGTCGAAGATGCTTTTCGCAGGCTTATTCACAGTCAAGGGAAGAAGACTTCTCCTCCAGAGATTCCGAAATTCATAAAGAAACTTGACGAAATTCCTGAAATAGCCTTACCTGAAGAGAACCCAATGAAGATAGCAGTAGCTCTAGCCATTCAAGGATTAGTTGGACAGTTTATGGGCCTATGGCCGTCCACCAAAACAACATATGATTGGATACAACGGAACTGGAGACCGAACCTAGCGAACGGAGTAACCTGCTACCCAGTAGGAAGAGGCTATTTCATTTTTGAATTCATCACTGAAGAAGATCGAGATTTGGTATTCAGAAACGGACCTTACTTCATGGGGACCCAGGGACTCTATTTAAACAAATGGACACCTGATTTTAACCCATTGGTGGATATGCCTAAGGAAGTGCCAGTCTGGGTTAGACTGTCGAATCTCCCAATGCACTGCTGGGACTACGAATCACTGCAAAGAATCGGAAACGGAGTAGGCAGGTTCATTGACAAAGCAGATAATAAGGGACAATATACATGTGCCAGAATCTGTGTGGAGGTCAATCTGGAGGCAGGACTCCCAGAAGCTGTCACGTTAACCGTTGGATCTTGGACCCACTACCAGAAACTGGATTACGAACACCTGTCGTTCAATTACAGAAACTGCCAGGAGCACGGTCATTTTCAAATGAACTGCCCCAAATTACAAACCAGCGGGACTGAGGATGCAGAAGGCTGGCAAAAAGTAAGGAGAGGGAAAAACTCGCAGAGTACAAAAAACAGAGACAAGATGCACCAGGATCCATCCAAAGAAGGTAACCCTAAGAACAGTCCTCAAGATAACCCAAAAACACAAGGAAATCCCACTATAGTTATTGAAGAAGGAGGAAATCAACAACCAGGAGTCCCAGTGAGCCCCATCACAGGAGCTAAAAGCATAAGCTCGAGTAAGGAAGACACCAATAAGGATACAAACACTGAGTCCGAAACAGTGGAGGAGGAGGATACTGAAGGAAGCATCCCAAAAGGAACACCTGACTAGCCCAGACGAGGAAGAAAGACAGAGAAAAAAAGACGAGAAGAATTTTCCTACAAGGAAGTAGCTCAGGGCACTTAGCACACAATTCCGGATATGATGAGCACTAGACAAGGATCGAAACAGGGGAAGACGTCGAAAGGTGCTCCCCTTCCTCAAACAAGTAAATAATGCAATTAGTCTCCTGAAACTGCAGAGGACTTGGCAGCAAGACAAAAGAAGAAGCCTTGAGAGACTTAATAAGGCTAGCAAGACCTGAAGTCCTCCTTATCCAGGAGACGAAACTTGAGGAGGAAGACTTCCTCCGGGCAAGTAATTTTTTTTGGAAGAAAGGTCAGGGCCGGGCAGTAAGCGCCCGAGGTGCCTCGGGGGGATTAGCAACCCTTTGGGACTCTTCAAAGATCGAACTAATAGAAGAAGAGGCAACCACTCACTGGCTCTACACTAAGCTGCTACATAAAGGATCCGGGCATCTGGTAAGTCTTTTTAACCTGTATGTTCCTGTTTTAATTAATGAGAAGAAAGACTGCTGGGAATCCTTAGCTCTTTTTCTTAATCAAAGCAATACTGTAAACCTTATAGTGGCAGGAGACCTAAATGTCACCCTCTCTCAAGCCGAGAAGAAAGGGGGTTCGATAGTTAGAGACCCTGCTCGGGAATGGGTTGAAGACTTAATTTCAGAATGGAAACTTGAAGACATTATCCCAACAAATGGAAAATTTACTTGGTCTAACAGGAGATTAGGGCCAGGACACATTGTCACCAGACTTGACCGCTTTCTTGTCCAGTCTTCCTTCCTTTCTCTTGGATTGTTAGCCACCTCCAAAGTCCTGCCCCATTCTACTTTAGATCATAAACTTGTTTCCCTGTCACTCTTCCCTCCTTCAACCCTAGGTCCTCTCCCCTTCAAATTCTGCCCTTCTTGGGCGCAACATGAAAACTTCCAATCTCTAGTCCTCCGCTCCTGGAATATCTCCATCTCGGGATCCCCCTTCTTTGTGTGGGAAGAGAAACTTAGAAATCTCAAACTGAATCTAAAATTCTGGGCCAAACACCTCGGAACCCCCATGGAGGAAAAGGGAAAAATTTAGGAAAATCTGGAAAGGCACCAAGCAGTCATGGAAGAAGTTCAAGTTACCCAGGAACTCCTCAATTAGGAATCTGAATTGCAAAGACAGTACCACAAAATATGCAGAGAAGAAGAAACTTACTGGAGAATTAAATCGAGGGCACTTTGGCTCCAAGAAGGAGATAGGAATACCTCTTTCTTCCATAAACAATCCCAAGCAAGGAACAATTACAATCATATCAGCGAAATCCATTGGCATGAACAACTCTACACGGATCCTGAAGATATCAAAGAGGCAGCCCACTCTTACTTCAAAGATCTTTATTCAGCCCCCGAACAAGAGGATTTGGAGATGGACTCTTACCCGCTCTCAGAAATTCCAAATCTGGTTACAGAAGAGGACAACAGAATTTTAAACAGACCTATCAGCATGAAAGAAATCAAGAAAGTAGTCTTCAGAATGAACCCTGATAAGGCGCCAGGACCAGATGGGTTCACCCCCCACTTCTACATCCATTGTTGGGATATTATAAAAAAAGATTTAAGCAAAATGGTCATGAGATCGCAGGTCTGTAATAAACTTGGTGGCAGTACAAATTTAGCTTTCTTAGCACTAATTCCAAAAGAAAAAGGAGAAAAAAACTTTCCCAGATTTAGACCGATCTCCCTATGTAACACAGGATATAAAATCATCACCAAAATAATCGCAAATAGGCTTAAAAAAATTCTGTCAAGATTGATTCTGGAAAACCAAGGAGGTTTTGTACAAGGAAGGCAAATTCTAGACAATATTATCCTTGTCCAAGAAGCTATACACTCAAGCTGCAAAAAAAGGAAAAAGGTATGGCAGTCAAGCTCGATTTAGCTAATGCATTTGACCGTGTAAGGCATGATTTCATGTTTGCAGTTATGCAGAGATTTGGGTTTAATCAGCAATTCATAAATTGGGTGAAGGCATGCATCAAGGCTCCCTGGGTTGCACCCCTGATAAATGGACGCCCAGCCAAGCTTTTTCAAGCCTCACGAGGATTGAGGCAAGGGTGCCCCCTTTCCCCAATGCTGTATGTTATACAAGCTTCAGTGCTCAGCTCTCAGCTACAAAGTGCTCTTCACAACAGAGCTTTCTCGGGCATTAAAGCAGCTCCCTCAGTTAAGGAGGTCAGTCACACACAATTCGCCGATGACACACTTCTATTGGGGGCTGCCACTCTAAAGACAGCGAGGAACCTCAAAACAAAGCTAGATATATACAAAACATGCTCCGACAATGAGATTAACTACCACAAAAGCACGATTTATGGCTGGAACTGTAATCCCAGAGACATGCTGCAGATCAGTCGGGTTTTAGAAATGGAAGGAATTATAGCTTGGGACAAATTCATTTACCTCGGAATTCCAATTTTCAAGTCATCCTCTAAGGTAGCTCACTGGATGCCCATGGTAGACAAACTCAAGTCTAAGATCCAATCTTGGGGAGTAAATTGCTCAATAAAGCAGGTAAGCTGGTGCTAATGAATGCAGTCATCACTAGTCTTCCAATCTACCAGTGCTCGGTTCTCCTCGCCCCCAAAACAATCTCTAATAAAATTGATGAGCTTCTTAGAAAATGTTTTTGGGAGGGAGGTAAGAACTGTGAAAGAAAGCTTCATTTAGTCAAATGGGATAAAGTAAAGAAACCAAATATGGAAGGAGGACTGAGTATCAGGGATGTGGCGGCCCACAATATAGCCATGGGAGGAAAGATGCTCTGGAATATGATAACAGGAAAGCGATCCTGGAGCAAGCAATTACTTAGAAAAAAATATTTCTCAGGGAGCCGGGACAGATGCTTGGAGAAGCCTACAAAAATGAGAATAGGCTCGCCTATCTTCCACTTGTGCCAAAGAGCCACGCCCCTCCTCAAGACCCATCTCACCTGGATCCCGGGGAATGGATCAAAGATCAGCATTTGGGATGACTCCATTCTCAGAGGTCTGCCCTTCTCGGACCTAAGAGAAATCGAGAATATCAAGGATTGGTTGTTGCATAAAAATTGTATAACTCTTTGGGACATATCTCGATGGAAAAATGACGCCAAGAGATCCTGGGAAGGCTGGAATCTAGGCAGCTATCCAGAAGAACTAAACGAGGAAGCATCTACCCTGCAGGAATTACTTCAAGGAAAATCACCTTTAAGTGTTGAAAGTATAGACAAACGAGGTTGGGGAACAAGCTCGGGGGTTTATACTGCAGCTGCTGGTTATAAGATAGTCTCAAGTGTCCCCTGGGTTCCTCCCAACCCTGGTCCATGGAAAGCCCTTTGGAACTTTCCCTCTATCCCCAAGGTAGACCTCTTTGCCTGGACGCTTATGCATAACAGCATCCTAACCTTCGATAATTTGAAGAGAAGAGGCTGGGAAGGGCCCTCTCGCTTCCCCCTGTGCACTCAATCAGAAGAAACTATTGCCCATCTTCTTTTCAATTGTGAATTTTCCAAAGAATTATGGGAGCTCCTTGTGGGACCATTAGCCTCTAAGCTTCCAACTGAGAGTAAGGAACTATTTAACTATTGGCTGTCCCTGTCTCCTTTTGACTTAAAAAAAAAGCACCTGCTCAAAACAATATGGATGTGGATACCAAAATTCGCCTGTTGGAAGATATGGCTAGAGCGAAACAACAGGATTTTTAAAGAAGAAAGACGATTGCCAGCTCAGGTGGCCATTAAAGTTCAGACCATGATTTCAGAAGCCATTAATGCGAAGACTTCCATCCAGAATTCTACCCCGACAAATGAGGAAGAAGAGAACTGGCTCAAGGATTTCAGACCAGCTCACCAGAATTATAATCAGTCCATTCCTCCAAGAATCAGAAATTGGGAAATTCGTTTTCCGGAACAAGAATTCCTGAAATGGAGGTCGACACTAGATGATTGGTGGCTCCTATTTGATGGAGCCTTGAAAGGCAACCCTGGCAGGGCAGGGGGAGGAGGAATAATTCTCGAACCTAATGGTTCAATCAAATTATCCTTTGCCTGGGGTCTAGGATATGCTTCTAATAACCAGGCCGAATTCTTAGCACTCTGGCAAGGGATAAACCAAGTTCTCAAGCTGGGCATTAAAGAAGTCAAAATTGCGGGGGATTCTAAACAAGTAGTGGATGCCATTAACCTCAATAAGCCACCAAAGGACATGAGACTAGCTCAGTTATACAAAAAGATATTCATCCTCTTGGAACAACTAAAAGAGTACAAATTCTATCATGTGCTCAGGACGCTGAATGGAGACGCAGATAAAGAGGCGAATCTAGGATCTCTGCAAAACAAAGGACAGCTTAAAATAAATGAGGAAATTTCCCATCATCCGATTCCCTAAAAATGCAGTGGTTGTTTGGACGAACTCTTTCAAATCGATCTAGCCTCAGACAGGAAGGACGGCAGCCCATTCCTCTAGTCAGACGGACAAGATCTAAACATGGAGATATGGAATCTCACTCCACCCGTGAAGAACACGATCAGGGACAGGAGGACTCGCTGATAAAAGACCCTCGCTCAACTCCTCATCAGCCAAGAAGACGGACGAGTAGGTCGCAGGAAGCAAGGAGCAGAGACGTTTTGAGCATAACAGTCATGGAATCGGGCTCTAAAACCCCCCTCACGCCAAAAGAACGAATAGAGTTGATCAGAGCTGAACTGGAAAGCATAAGGGCATCCACCAACCAGCAAAAGTGGGACAATCTGAAGTTTGAAATGGAGGACCTCAAATATGAACTCTCAGACGAAATACACGCTGGCCTGAAAGACGCAGCCAATCTCATGGGCGACTTAGGAAAACGCCTCTGCAACCTGGAGAAGAAAATGGAGGAGTTAACCACAGCATTCAACAAGATCTCAGAAGCATCTGCAGAAGCGGCCACCAGTACTGGAAACAAAGAAAAATGCTAAGGGCGTAGCAACCGTCTCAGTTTTGTAAGGATCCCCAGCCCAGACTATTGGTTAGACAAACGCAGTCCGTTTTTAGATGTATGGCACTTCTAGATGTAAAACTTATTGTAGATGGTAAAAGAATTCTGGCTGGAAATTGTATTACAGAGCAGTAGCTCTGAGAAGATCTGTAAGGGTTCGGCAGCCCTCTCTGCCATATTCTAAATAAATCTCCATACCCGTTTATGTTAAAAAAAAAACATGAATGAATGTTAGACCTCACCTATGTTGTTGTGCTTAGTGCTTGATTATATTGGATCTGTGTGAATATTGTGTTCATTTGTTGTTAGGGTTTAGCTGCGTTGTAACTAAGGATGAATATTAATTAACTATAACTGCTAAGTTCTTGTTAAGGTGTTGTAATCACAGATCTGTGTCCCAGCTAAGGTTCTAGACACTGGAGTCCTGCAACCACCCCTGCCTCTACCTCAGGTGACACTTCATCTGCTTTGTAGGTGTTGTCGAATGGGTCGGTAGTTAGGGTTTTGTTGGTGCGTTGTTGTAGCGTTGAACTCTAGGTCTACCCCTGTGCCAACAAATGGTTCCGTTGTCGGGACCTGAAATTGTGATTGTTGGGAACTGAAGGAAATAAATAAAGCTCTGTGCATAGATCTGTTGCCTTAGTGCTTAGTATTCTACTTGACCTGTAAAGATCTGTGCTAAGAAGAGAGGTTGGATCCGAAGAAAAGAGGTAAGATCTCGAAGCTTTGTGCTCTGATAAAGGTAAGAATAAGTGAAAAGTTTTAGATCTGAAAGCTTTGTGCTCTACTGAAAGTAAGATTAGTGGAAATTTTTGTTTCAAGAGTGTGAATCTAGGTATGTTTGATAAATGTTATCCTAGTCTGAAAACTAGGGTACAACTAGAAGAAAGAAGCTTTGATATGAGTAGATCTGATATAAATAATGAAATATATGTTATTCCTTTGCATAGAAATAATGTTTGGACTAACAAATGGATGCGGGATACTAGAAAGAATTGTTTACAGATTAGCTACTATGATCATAGTGCGCAGTATAGGAAAGGTTGGGGATCATTTAAGAAAAAAAGAGGGTTAACCCTTTGTTACAATTGCAGAAGACTGGGACATATTGCTAAGGAATGCCCTGGAAGAAGACCTAGTTGTCTTTGTGTAAAGCTATGGACCATGAAGTTTTAGATTGCCCTAGAATGATTGCTAAGCTTGAAAAAATGAATATGAGACAAGAAAACCTTGAGGAAGGTCACGAAACTGAGACCATGGAAGAACCCCAGACAGAATCAGAGATTGTACTACTACAAATGAAAGAGACCCTGAAATATCATAGAGATATCAACTTATGAGAGATATTCAAAGAAAAAGAATGCATAGAAGAAAGAATAAGAGACTTTGACATAGACTATGTTCTGGATGAGGAAACACAGGTAAATATCATGACAGAAAGAACTTCAGAAGCTTTAGGAAAGCCTGATATGACTCATTCATTGGGAGGAATAGGATTATTGAGGGGAAAGTTGATAACCCTATGTGGAAGACTCACCCAGGTATCTATGAGTTCTCATGGAGCTTCGACAGAGGAAGATTTTGAGGTTGTTAGATTCATTGAGAACGACACTCCATTTACCATGTTATTAGGAAAAACTTGGATTGAGAAATATCATACCAAAAAAAAGAAGAGGAGGCCCTAGAACAAAGAAAGTAGGAATTAAAAGTTTTCATGACTAGGAAGATAGCATACTTGATTGCAGAATAAGAGAACAAACCGAAGCTACTGAGAACTAGAAACTTGGATCATGAAGTTGAAAGAACACAAGAAGACTCACAGATGAGTAGAGCACCTACCCCAGATAAAGAAGCAGTATTACTCTCTAATCCTATGAAATAATCCCAACAATGCAAAGCTACTATGCCAAAAGAAGACAAGAATCATAATAGAAAAAGGAATACTAAGATGAAGATCACCGGGAAGAAAGCTAGAAAACTTAGTAAGAAGAGAACAAAGGTCGAAAAGTTACAGAAGGGCCAGCGGGAACTTCGCAGAGGGAAGATTTGCAAAATTGGAACTTCACTAGGATATCAGAACAATGCCCCATGGCCCTTCACCATGGCGAAGCAATATGACCGTTGGAAGAATTATAACCATTGGAATGGCATTCCAAAATGGTTAGAACAACATCTATGACCAGAAAGCTCTCCATCGAACCATTGGAACCGCGCCACAACAAACATAACTGCATTAATGGAAAGCTTCTTATCCGTTGGAGAGATCCATTACATTGTGTCTACTTAGTCCATCGACTATTGCACCGAGAACACTTTTGCGAATTTTATCAAAGCTAACAAGAGAACCCATTGCTGCCATGTTGTGCTTAGAAAGATCGACATTGATTCTATTGATTTGAGCACTCATTCATCCACCCGAGTTTTTCGATCGAGAGCGTGCATGTAAGATGAGCTCAGCGTTGTGGAGAAGTCATTTGAGGAAGTTTTAATTGATATGATGGCTGAGAGAGTGATGTCTATGGGAATTCAAGATTCATCGATGCGAGGAGTGCAAGCCTCTCCGTCGACTGCTCGTTGATCCAGACCTTCCCGACCAGCAACAGAAAAGAGAACCAAGCACAGAGATGATCTAGCAAATGCGAAGTTAATCCCAACCATATTACCCAACTACATCCCGCCTTTAACCAGCGCGGTGAGTCACGACAGTGTCCCGAGGGACTTTGATTACACCATGGTTACTACGTACCTCCCGAAGGGGATACGTCTAGTCCGAACGTAGCAAGATAAGATTGCGACGTTGAAGTTCAACGACGTCAACCTAGGTGATCGAAAGAATTACAACATGCTTTCTCCTTACAAGTATCTGACCAGGACGAAGGGGAAGAACTCAAAAATAATCCCCCATCCATGGACTATGAACCTTGCGCAGTTCACCCTCTTGAACATGATGAAGATCCCACACTTTGGAAGACACCAAGAGGTTAATGCATGTGTTAAGCTCCTACTCTTATGTTACCATGGCAACTGCCTATGGCTAGATAGACGCATTACAATCGATCTGACACTGATCCATAGGATCACCGGATTGAGCATGCAAGGACCTGACCTGCAAGACTTCTACCCAGGGAAGACTTTCGACCGCGCCCTGGCACAGAGAATTAAGGAAACTTACGATGATGTAGAAAAGGGAACGCGAGGCTACAAGGTAGCTTCCATACAGAATGGCGCAGTGCGCCTGGCCTACCAGTTGATCATAGGGAAGCTAGTGAGGAAGAACCGACCTACTCAAGTCACAGGATTCGTTGTTGACCTAGCCGAGAAATGTGTAGAAGGACTCCAGATGAACTGGGTGAAGTACTTGGTCAACCAGCTGGAATTAGTCTGCCACGAAGCTCAGGATTAGAGCTATCAGTTCCACTTTAGCTAGCTCCCGATACTCATCACATTTACTCCTTGGGAAATGTCGAAAGGTGTGACCTTCCCGGACATTGAGTCGTTCGAGTCGCTCACTACGAAGTTCACCACGCTTTGGTACTCTAAGCGATATGGGAAAACAATGGCAGTTGAACGCAGTCTTTCATTCCTATTATCTCCAGCTGAAGAGGGCTATTGAAGTTGTCCCTTGCATGGCATTGAACACCCTGCATCGGTTCGGATCCCTCATGAAGTTCCATGTAGATCAACACTTCATTTATATCACCGCGCACACAGATGAGCACAAACAAGAGCTTCAATCGTACTACAAGCTCATTGAGGAGGACCTTTAAGAGATCACCAAGGACTAGTCAACAGAACTCCTCATCCCCGCAGACCCTGCAGAAATGTCAGACCCTGAACTAATCGGCATACCTAAGACCACTCATGAAGCAAAGGACTGTCCTGGACCCAAAAAAAGGAAGAAGAACGAAAAGGTCCAGAACTTGAGCAACACATCGAAAGGCATTGTTTCAGTATCACCTGGACAAGGGGGTGATGACGAAGTATAAGAGACAAATGGCAAGGAAGACCAACATAAGCAAGGCGAAGTAACACCACCTAGGGACCCTGCTCATGAGGTTGATCCCTTGAAGAAAAGGAAGGTTTCTCCCACGAAAACCACTTCCTGAAATAAATCCAGAGCCACCTTGACTAAGATGTAGACTGTGCTCACTGTGGATGACTTCAACTTTATCATTGCAGCTATAGCAAATGCCTCGTAGGACATCTTGCAGAAACATGAAGCCAAGAAGGAGGAGATGTATGATGGAATTGAGGTTGAACTCAGAGGGGTGCAACAGGCCCTTCAATCCAGTCGCGCAGTATCCACTGTGCCCCCACCATTATAAGCACCTGAGTTGGGAGATGATCCCGCCCAACTCCGTAGACTAGCTTATGCGATCGAAGCTCGCCTTCGTTGCGCACAAGAAGAAACCAAACAGACCACAGAAGCCCTAAAGCAAGTACAAAAAGTAGTTATAGAGCAACGTCGAGATGCACAGCAAGAGAAGGTTTCCCTCCAAGCTAAGTTTGAAGAAGAGAAAGCACAGATCCAACAAGAGAAAGAGCAGTTGCTTGCAAAGCAGGTGGGAGTAAGAGAAGCAGTCAGCAGAGAACTTTGCTCTGTGACAGGCTTAGAGCAAAAGGAGGAAGACTCAGTGGAACACCAAGTAGAGTAGCTTGCAGAAGCTATCCAATAGCTTCAATAGAGAATCACATACCTCGAGCTACGAACAGTGCCAAGTACCCCGCAGGACGTGCGAGATCAAAGAGAAGCTATTGTCCGAAGCGCGGTCTAGAGGATCAGAGCATTCACTCTGAAATGCAAATAGCTAAGTGCTCGCAGTGAATAGAATTATGAGCGACTCACTTAAGATACTGAGTTGAAGGTACTAGAGTCACAACTCCAGGAGGAAAAGCAGAAAGAAGCAATAGTACAGGCATAGTTGAAGCTCCTGTCAGCAGTTGAAAGGATGAAGCGATCCCAAGAACAACGCACTACTCAACAACAGGTCCACACCATTCAGAGCAAAGTCATGGAAGTGACTCAAAGGCTCCAACCAGTTCAGGACGAAGCTTGCCAACTATTTGAGGAGATTGAAGGTCGAGGCGCAAAAGTTAGAACAAGTAGTCGTTGCAGTCGAACAACGTTTAGAGGGACTTGTCAATGAAGCAATCATCCAAGAGTTCGTCGAAAAGGAGGCCTTGGCGCAACAACAGGTCGCAGCAGCTCAAGCCAAGCTCAAGGCTTTCAAAGCACAACTACCCCGATCAGAGTGACTTGGGATGAGTCATAGGTGAGTGTTGAGGGCATGTTGGCCCTTGACCAAGTTTTGAGGATCCTTGGTCATGTTTGACCTACTTTGGGACTTCGATAGGTTGTCGAAGACGGAGCGCAAGTCAAAGCAGAGATCGCGGGATCTCGACCCCTTTTTAGGGATTTTTTTGGGTTTTGAGCTTATGTAACGGGTATGGGATGTCATCCCATGGGTTTACCCATTTTTAGGCCCATTTTGTAATGTATAAATAGATAGCTAGGTGATGTAAGAAGAGGCCGCTAGTATGTTAAGTTCCAAGTGTTAATTGCTAAGTGCAAGTGGTAATTGTAATTGCTTTGTGCAAACTGTGTGAGACTTACAGAGCTAAGTTTAAGTGATTGTAAGAGACTGTGGAAGGCTTTGTGTTATAATATAGGGAAGGAGGATCTAGCAAGGTGTGCAGATCTCCTCTCCTCTGCGGAGTAATATATCATGGCTCTATGCATTTAGAAGATTGACAGAAAGAAATAAAGGAGAATAGTTGGTGGACATAGCCCCAGGGTGGGGGTGAACCACGTATATCTATGTTGTGGTCGCTATGTGTTTTATGGTTGTTCTCTTGTTTTTGTGGTTAGATTCTTAGTGCACTGACGTATGTTAGATGAATCTAATATGATAGCTCAATGCTAAATAATGTGAATGAATGTTAGACCTAACCTATGTTGTTGTGCTTAGTGCTTGATTATATTAGATCTGTGTGAATATTGCGTTGATATGTTGTTAGGGTTTAGCTGCACTGTAACTAACGTTGAATATTAACGAACTGTAACTGCTAAGTGCTTGTTATGGTGTTGTAATAACAGATCTGTGTCCCAACTAAAGTTGCAGACACTGGAGTCATGCAACCACCCCTGCCTCTACCTCGGGTGAGACTTCATCTTCTTTGCAGGTGTTGTCGAAAGGGCCAGTAGTTAGGGTTTTGTTGGTGCGTTGGTGTAACGTTGAACCTTGGGTCTGCCCCTGTGCCAACAAAAACCTAAATGAGACAAACAAGAAAAATGTTACGGTCTCAACAAGGTTCCCCTTCTTCTAAACAACTTAGACTCATCCAACTAAACATTCTTACTCAGTGCTAATTTCATGTTACGATTAGGGTTCTTACATATTAAGGTTTTTTCTTCTTAGGGTTTTATTGACATTTATAAAATATAGTTTTAGCCTCTTGTTATGGGTTTTTTTCTTTTCAAATGAGCCTACTTGACATATCTCTTCTCATAGATAAACTAGCACAATTCTACCTAGTTTGTATTGCTTTCCATATTACAATATTTTCACTATTTCATTCATTTATAGAGTTTGGGTTTCATTGTATCACTGTGATCTACACCATCTCTATGATATTTCTCCTATTATTGCTATATTCATTTCACTCTCAAAATAATCCAGATCATTGGAGGATATAAGAACTATCATGCTCAAAATGCAATAACTAAATCTTTCCTAAGCTTTATATTTTTGCGATGATAAGCCTTATCAACAACACTTTGAAGCTAAAGGATTAGAGTTTCTATGTAATAAGTCTATGAAGAAGATGAGTCCCACTTGGCTAGCAGGTCATCAAAGGGTTAAAAACTCAATGCTTTCATGTTGAATATTAATACCATCCCAAGGCCCTATGTTTTTTATAACAATAGGATTCTCTTCGGGCTCTTCATAGTCTAAATTCCTTATGACTTTAGGTGCAATGTAGCAAAGTTCACGAGGCTTGAGAACCTAATTAGATAAAGTTAAAGGGTTAGCAGTTTGGGCCACCTTTAGTCATTGAGCTCTAGAGGACCTCGGGTGGATAGACTTCCTTTTGAATTTAGAGTACTCTATACTTCATCAATTATGCTCCAATGAAAACCCCTTGCATTGGACCTTCATTGGACAAAGCCTTTTCTGGCTGAAGTCACAATCGAGAGATGGGTCCTAGCTAGCCCTTGGATCAATCTCATCTTGGGGATGGGTTAAATGAACTTTTCTATGATATGCATTTTTTACTTAATTTTGAGTTGTACTTAGAAGAAGGCCCCACTTTGTTGTCAAGCTCGTGCATGATTGTCTCGTCTAAACATGTTAACTAAAGTCCTCTCCTAAGCTCGAGCATTAAGCTTTAAGAAACACTAAGGGAGAGTGGTCACATTATGAAATCAAGGTCTTCCCACTTGAATGAGTTAGCATACCACTTGGCTTCAAAGAAGTAGAACAATGAAAGCTTCCTTGAACCCTAATGTGAAAGTCATCGAGCATTTGGGGAGTAAGACTCTAAGGCATTATGTCTAGAAAAGAAAAAAAATATCTTCGAAATTATTTGAGGAAATATTTTTTATTACTCCAAATCTTGAAAAGGTATACAATTACTAGAATACTCTCTAGGTAAAAACACACTCTTAATTAATCTTCTAAAGAACTTGAAAAATTAATCATCAAATAATATTAATTCTCAATGTTTTCCATGATATCTCATATGTAAACAAAAATACCCAATACAACAAAGACTTATTAAAATTTCAAAAAAACTATAACTCAAAAATACAACAGAGACTTATTAAAATTTCAAAAAAACTATAACTCAAACATTTCATAAAAAACTAGAACTCAAAATTTTCAAAATAATCCCATACTCAAATATGAAGATGGTGAAGAGTGGACAAACTAACACTCACATATTCTAAAAATCATGAAACCCATGCAACAGAAAATGTATTGCTCAAAATTAACTTACTACCACTTTTAAAGCCTTCCACTTCTTGTAATCCATCGATATAATTACGTTGAAAGGCGTACACCTATTGACAATGGGCACAACTACGCATTGAAGATGCTGACATATTCTTAGTCGTCCTCCAAAATCAATGGGTCAGATTTATTGTTCATAACTTTCTTGCATTTATCAAGGCATCCATTAACATGTTTACTTTTTAACATTTACCTAATCACATTAAAAAATTACTGTAAAGATATGTAATTGCCACGTTTAAATGATTAAGTAGGATTAATATGTAATTGCCACATTTAAATGATTAAGTAGGATTAAACCATGCAACCAAACGTTTCATATTACCATACCTTTCGGTGTTCTCAACCGCGAGTTAGCGGCTGTGCTAGTTTAACACTAATCATTGAAAATAACCAACTTCCATATCCATAAACACCTTAACTTCTTTGGTGATATTTTCATAAACATCAACCAAAACAAATTTAGCTAGTAAGGCAGGGGGTGAATAGAAATCAATTTGACTTGGTTTTCTCATTTTAATCTCAGCGATTCCTAAACAAAATCTTTTCCATTGCAGTCTCATTTTAAGGTAGTATTTTAAACATTTTAACTTTTAAAAGTTTTCTGGTGATTTTTTTTGTTTGAGTTTGTCTGAAATTTATGAGGAATAGTTGGATCTGCAGATTTGAGTGATTAAGTTTGTATAATCTACCTGCTTCAAGAATTTTTCAGCAGGTTGAATGCATTTATACATTCAGAAATACAATTTAAACAACAGAAAATAGCTATTTTATCCAAATTCACATATCCCAATTTATGTAAAAAAAATAAAAAAAAATAAAACATTTACGTTTAAGTATATCTCAATCACCCTTTCTAGAGTATTCCAATCGGTGACTAGAGTATTCTAACCGGTGACGCCATTGCTGACTGCCTTCAAAAAAATCTAATCGGTGACGCCATTGCTTACTACCTTTCCCTTTTTGAGGCCAGAAATTACTTCTTCCGAACCTTTTAGAGACTCCTTCGTTCTTCTACCGTTCTGCTCTGCTATAAACTTGTCTCTTTTTTAACGCCAGAAAAATATTCTTCCAAACCTTTTAAAGACTCCTCCGCTCTTCGTTCTTCTACCGTTCTGCACTACTATTGCCTGTCGTCAACAGTATTGTGTCGAAATACAGTCTCAGTTTTTTGTTCTGCAAAGAGAATATGGTGATGGTGAATGAAGGAGAATTAAGCCGGTTTGAGGTTGAGGTTGAGGGATGGGCGGCCAGGGACGACTCCGGCATTCTCTCGCCCATCAATTTCACTCGCAGGTTCCAGGGAAACTAATGTTTATGATTAACCCTTTTCATTTGTAAGTGGATGGGAAACTCCAGTTTCATTTCACTAAATGTTTTGATTTGTACTGGCAGGAAAACTGGATCCAATGACGTAACATTCAAGGTCGCATACTGTGGAATCTGTCACTCCGATCTACACCAAATTCGGAACGAATGGAAAAACTCGATATACCCAATGGTTCCGGGGTAATGTCTTTCTGTTTTCCTCTGTTACCAACGCTGCCTCATATCCCTATAAGTTTTTGCGTGTTTTTAATTAGCAGTATGTGATTGCAGCCACGAAATTGTAGGGCTTGTAACTGAAGTGGGATCAGAAGTGAAGAAATTCGCTGTTGGAGATCGCGTGGGCGTGGGCTGCATGGTTTGGAGCTGCCAACAGTGTGATTCCTGTAGCGAAGGGCAAGAGCAGTATTGTGACAAGACTGTTTTGACGTATAACGCCATTAATGCGGATGGGTCTCCCACCTTTGGAGGTTACTCATCCTTGATGGTTTGTGACCAAAGGTATGAGACATGGTTTTCCCAATTTATGCATTGTAACCATTTTTATTTTAGATCTCGGCCAAATACAGTTTTAATCAAATCTGTGGTGCAGATTTGTAGTGAAGATCCCGGAGACTCTGCCGTTTGATGCAGCAGCCCCATTGCTATGTGCGGGAATAACTGTGTACAGCCCCATGAAATACCTCCAAATGACAGAGCCTGGAAAAAGCCTTGGCGTTGTGGGGCTTGGCGGTTTGGGACACATGGCTGTGAAACTTGGCAAAGCTTTTGGACTGCGAGTAACGGTGATCAGTACATCGCCTAAGAAGGAAAAGGAAGCCAGAGAGGTTTTGGGGGCAGACTACTTCATCATCAGCAAAGACCAGAAGCAGATGCAGGATGCAGCCAAGTCCCTGGATTACATAATTGACACGGTCTCTGCTGACCATCCCATACAACCTCTCATCAGTTTATTGAAAGTGCAAGGGAAATTGGTTTTGGTTGGTCTGCCTGAAAATCCCATTTTTTTTCATCCTGCGGCCGTCATATCTGGCAAGTCCTTCTGGCACCCGTTTTGGCTTCTTTTCTTTCCAGCTTCTTTCTGGATGCGTCCCATATGATGTGATTCATTAAAGCTTACTCTATGTATACGAATGCATTCTTTTTTCTGTGTAGTTAAGAGACTGGGTTTTTTTCGGGTGTTTACAGGTCGGCGATTTGTAGGGGGCAGTTCGATTGGAGGAGTGAAGGAAACTCAAGAGATGTTGGACTTTTGTGCAGAGCATAACATCTCTTGCATGATTGAAAACATTCCAATCGATTACGTGAACACAGCAATGGAACGATTACGGAAGGGAGATGTGAAGTACCGCTTTGTAATCAACGTTGCTGAAAGCTATTCAAGTCCAACGGCAAACTGAACGAGATTTAGATGATGCTATTATTTTCACAAATACCCAAATCGAATAGATCACCAGCCGGAGGAGATCAATATTATGGGCGTGTTTTAGAGGTTGGAGCTACAGTTGTGATTGTAACAGATAGTAGAATAAGTAAAGGAGGGAAAATAATTCTAGTTTTTTAATCATATGATGAAGGTTTTTCTATTTGCTTGTCTCTGATTTAGTTTACTGTATAACTGCGTATGTTTTTAATACTTTCAGGGTTCTAATTTTAACACTATTCTCTTTATATAGTTACTTTATATAGTTAAAGGTTTTAGTTTCAAGGCAAATCCAACTATCTCACAATTTTCCTAAATAAATTTGGAGTGTATTCATATGGGATTTATTTACATGGTACCTTTGATTTATTTAGCGAGGCTTAATGAGCTTCCATTTGATATTTTACTCAATTGAGATCATTTTCGCTGGCCATCTATATGCACAACTGGATGAAAGGCATCAAGGCATGGAATGGTAGTAGCACCAATCAATCAATATCCAAATTTTGTGGTCAGCAGAACCAGTCGGCCCCCTATTTGTGGCTATTATATCTAATAATGCTGCTGTTACGTGTCGAGATCTGTGTGTTCAGTCATACTGCTGTTATCCATATAACTTCGCTTAAATATCGCGCACCTTCGGCTTTTGTTGGACCAAATCACCTTCATCGTCTGTTGGGCAATCTTTATACTCATCGATAAAGTCACCAGAGTCGCCTTCAGCATTTGTTGGACCATTTTTATTCTCACGGACAAATTGGGCCACTCCAAGTTACCTGTTACATATGAACTTTGAATTTTGTTTTTTTTTTTTTAATTTTTGAAAATAAATTGGGTAAATGATTTTTACATATTTTATATTTAAAATTATGGATCAAGTGTGAAAACATAGACTAAATCTTTTTTGGCTTTCAAAATATCAAAACATCTTTATTGAAAATAGTTAAGAATAATGAAAAAAAAACATTGAAACATTTTCATTGAAAATGGTTGAATAATGTAGAATAATGAAAAAGAAGAACATTGAAAAATAGTTAAAGAATAATAAAAAAGAAGAAGTGCATTGAACTAAGCAATCTCTCTTGAAAACTTGTGTTGTAAATTAAGCAATCTTTTGTGTAAATTTTTAAGTTTTGACATTTTTTATTAGAATTTAAGAATATAGAAATAGTTATTTTTGTTGTTTAAATTGTATTTGTGAATAATAAATAGATTGTGTTCAAAAAATTCTGGGACACTTTAATTAATATATTTAATCACCCAAATGTATAGATACAATAATTTTGGACCTAATTTCTAATAAAATTAAACAAATAATATTCAGAAAAAAAAAAACTATAACTTGAAACATTTAAACTACAACTTGAGATAATTTCTGTTCCAGTTTAGCAATTTAAGGCAGATCATATCTGGATTTGTTTTCTTTTTGCTGCCCCTGTGTCATGGTTTTTTTCTATCTTTTGTTATTACAGTTGAATCAGTTTAGTTTTTTATGGTCAGAGTCTCTTGAAACTCTTTCATTCCTCATTAGGTTTGAGAAGTAAATGAGTTTTCCGTTTGGGATCCGTTGTGGTTGGAATAGGTTATGAGTTTTTCAGTCTGGGACCCTTTGTGGCTGGAACAGATTTAGAGCAAAGCTACATTGCAATTATAAAAAAAAAAAATTATATAAATAAAAATTTTGTGTGAATTTTCATTTTGAAAAAAAATAACTACAACTTAATAAATTTGGGAATTCTAAATAAATAATGGTTAATAAAATTTCAATTTTGAATTAAGTGTCATTTTAAAGAGAACTCTATTTTATACTGAGTGATGATAAATAAAATTCCAATCTTGAATTAATTGTACTTTTAATTTGGAATTCATTTATATTTTACACTGAGTGATGGTAAATAAAATTCCAATCTTGAATTCATTTTTATTTTAAATTGGAATTCATTTATATTTTACACTTAGTCATGGTAAATAAAATTCCAATCTTGAATTAATTGTCCTTTTAATTTGGAATTCATTTTTATTTTCATGATGAATTAATTATCTTTCAATTTGGAATTCATTGTTATTATCATGATGGTTAATAGAATTTTAATTTTGAATTAACCGTTACTTTTTAAAAACGATTACATTTTCTGATGTAACCGTTCATAAAATTTTAATCTGGAACTAATTGTCATCTCAAGTTTGAATTAATTATCATTCTTTTAATGATATTATATTTTTCAACGAATAATGTTAATAAAATTCCAATCTTGTGTTTTTAAAGGATGACTATAAAGTATATGGAGAAAAATGAAATATTTAATAAAATTCCAATTGTGTTTTTAAAGGATCACTATAAAATATAAGAGAAAAATGAAATATTTAATGATGAATAAAATTTTAGTTTTATTTTTTTAATAATAATTATGAATTATATGATAAAAATGAGTTTCCAACTTTAAATAAAGAAATATATCTCAATGATTAAATAAATTTCAATTTTAAATTAGTTTAATTTTATTTTTAAGAATAATTATGAAATGTAGAATTGTTATGATTATCAAAAATAAATTAATATTTTTTGAATGATTGTGGTTTAAAAAATAAATTAATATATATATTTTTATAATTTAGATAACTAAATTATAATTTTTTTTTTCATTTCACTTTAAAATAAAATTTACCAAATTTTATAAAGCTCTCTCTTAAACAATATCAAAATCTCAATATGTAATTTCAACATTTAAATTTGTTAAAAAAAAATTTAAAATCACTAAATTGGTGAGGATTGTTTTTATTTACATTGTAAGGAATTCCATGCAACTATTTTAGTTAGAGAACACTTTGGGTTTCTCTTTAGGATTGGCTTACCTCTATATGTTTAACATTTCTAAGGTTTATTTTTGGGTGTTTTATTATTGCTCTTTCCTGAATTTTGATGTTTATACTTTATTTAGAAATTTGTGAGAGCTTTGGGTTATGGATTACCTATCCTATGAGTCATGCTAATTATCATAGGGATATATTCAGAAAATGCACATAGTTTTATGCACACATGAAGACTTCACCAATAGTGATAGGATGTCCATATTAGTGATAACAATTAAAGTCCATGAAAATGAGCACCATTGTATTTATCGAAATATAGTGATTATGGAGACCCTCTTGCAACAAAATAGTCAAATTTAGGTCTTGGACACATAATGTTCAATGTTGAGGAATATGGTTTGCAATTTTAATGAGGGCTCTCAATCTACTAAGTTTCTAATTTCATAGTGTCGAAGAATTTTGTCCTTGATGAGACTTGGATTATTGGTTAAGATGAGATGCACAAGAAGCATGTGTTTTATTGGTATCACATTTTCGTATGTAACTTATAACACTTTTGACTTTAGGTGCCTTTTTTAGAATTTATATTAGTAGAAACTTTTTGAAATCCTTTGGGAAGGATGATATAGACTTTTCAGTACTAGACACATACTACTTGATGGTTATGTTGATTTTTGTTTTAAGAGACAACATCGTATTTGGATTACTACAATTACCAACGTGGTTGTAGCCTATTTTTAATACAAAATATTATATGTTTCTATTTAAAAAACAATCAAGCCCACTTCTGTTGATATGGAGGTTATAAAGGTTAAATGTGGGGCTAATGTAATTTGGAAGGTTAGAGCTTGGAGAAATGGGATTGGTGAGTACCGCGTTTTAAGAGGCAAAACAAAAATATCATACCTATAACTGAAGGGGAAGGGCAATGTTATGTGATGCATTGCACTTGCTATAATGAAGGTTAAAGATAAAATGGAGGGGCCACAAGCTACTAAATCTCAAGAAATTGATGGACAATTGTAATTACAAGATTAATTATGAGAAGGGGTTCTGAGAGGGTGATGATAAATAGACCCTTGGTAAGATATGACGTGTAACACCTCTGACAAGCAAATGCAAGTCAGAGAGCGTCAATATAGAGGTGAAGAGTGGAGAAGAACAGTGAGGAGGCAACATATGAAGCCAATAGGGAGTTTACATGTAGACTAGTGAGGACAAAGAAACAATGAGATGGAACGCCAAGGAGGAAGATCATACAATAGTTGTTAAAGAATGAGATTTGGAGGAAAACCTAAGAAAGATAAGGTTATTCCCCTAAAGAAAGTGATAGCAAACATGAGGTTTAAAAGATGGAGAAGAAAAGTGCTTAAGTACAATATTTTATATTGTACTTTAGTGATATTGGAACGTTTCTCTTAATGCTTTTCAAGCATCGAAATAACATTTTAAAGAATCCAAGTAATCTCTTGCTTTTCTGAAGGTATGGTAGACCAACTTTGGTCTTAGTTGACATTAACCATCATCATCATCATCAATACCTAAAAAATAACAAATAGGGATTTTGTGAGCAAATAAGTGTCACAATCAATTATATATATATATGGATTTTGTGAGCAAATAAATGTCACAAGACACTTATTTACCCACAAAAACCTTATTAGTTATTTTTGAGGTACTTGGATTCATAAAACTATCATCTCTATACATCATACACTAAGTCAATAATTAATTCAAACATGATACATAAAAATAAAATCATAAAACTTTCATGTAAAAGGTCAAAAATAAAGATTTTTCCTCATATTTTATATCTTTTCACAATAAAATTGATATTTTTAATTGATTTAAAATAGTTTATGTATTTTCCCATGAAATTGATATTTTTAATTTTTATAGAATACGTACTTTATTTCTTTTCCTTAGGTTTGTCTTTTCCCAATGAAATTGATATAAAATAAAACAAATTATACGTTATTTTGGTGTAAATGTGAACGTCTCCCCTAACTCATCATAAATATCATGTCAAACATCTTGTCAACTTTAACTAAAGTTAATTCTCTCCAATAAGAAATGGTCAAGTCAATCACACCTACTCAAGTGCTGTGCTGTTCACACAATTATTCGTACACACTCGTGATCACACAAGTTAGTAGTACACACTCTTAATTATTACCCTTCAATTATTACTACACATGAGTGATTATTAGAGGGTTTTTTACTTACATGAGTAAGAATGAAATTCTATTCGTAAATTGTTTGTTATAAATTAGTTTTATTAATAAATATCGAAAAATTTCATATTCATAAAATAATTTGATCATTAAATATGGTAAAAATATATATTTAATAAAATGATTAATATAATAAATAAATTTTCAAAATTTTTAAATTATTTGACAAATAAAATTATTTTCAAAATATATAAGTGATTATTCAAAAATAAATTATATAATTATTAATATATTAATAATTATTTATTATTCATATAAAATATAAAATTAATTAATAAATAAACTTTATTTATGTTTAATTAAAATTCGTGCCCAAAATCAATAAAATTTTTGTTGAATGTTATAGTTTCATTTCAATAATAGGAACTTTGGCCTTAGAAATTTGCTTAGAAAGGTTTTGGCCCATTCTAGGACGCCTTATATTATATTGACAAATTTTTGGGATAAAAAGTAAATCAAAACTAAACTTTAAGTGAGTGGCTCAAATTTCATGAGAATTTTGTGAGAAGTTATAGTTCTACCTATTTGATGAGAATTTTGACTTTTGAATTTTTTCTTTGGAGATTTAGATCATTTTAAGATTATAAAGTTTGTAAAATTTTGAAAAACTAAATAAATAAAGATGAAACTTTGTCATTATAAATATTATAAATAATAGTAATAAATAAAATATAGTAATAATTAAAAATTTATTGAAAATGTTGAGTTTGTCTATTTACTAATTCACTTTTGTTACACATAGTAATATATTTTATGAAATTATCTTTTCCCAACTGTTAAAAATAACAAGAGGGGAATTTAGTATTTTTGGCTAGAATGGTTGAAATCATTTCCAATTAATAGAATAGCCAATATCAAAGATTAATATTGCATGATCCAATCACACTTGAGGTATCACAATATTGCAAGATCCAATTACAATTTAAGCAAATTTATTTTTGCATTAAAAAGATTAATCTCATTAATAAAAAAATGCAATTTCTATAAAAATTACGTAATTAAATATTAATAATAATAATAAATTAAAATCATAAAACGTTTAACTTTATTTTATAATAAAATACACATAAATACATATGGAAGAATAGATGTAAAACTTTAACTTATTAGTGTATGCTCTATTAAGCTTAGTGTAAGGGTTTCCCACGACACCCGTCGAGCGCACGTTCCTTGGGTAAATTCGACACGAAATGGATGAAGAGCACAAGGAATAAGTGATCGGTTGGGTGAACGAAGATGTTTGGGTGTGGGCAGGAGCAATTTGGGCACACAATGGTGACATGCAATACCAAGGGGGCATACACCTTACTTGCCTTGGAACAATTGATGGGGACTTGGGTTGTGTTTGGGAAAGGGTGGGGCAACTTGGGAGCATGCCCAAGGAGTGGACCCATCTTCCCGCAGGAACATGGGCATGCTGGAGAGRTTGGACGACCCCATTGGCACACCCAGGAGGAATCACTACGATCAACAYGAAGAGTGCACAAGGCAATGATGGGGCACGCTAGTCAAAGAGACAAMTGGTTGATGGGTGTGCAGACTTTGGATGGGCACACCGGGTCCACGGAGAGGCGCAATGAGTCAATTGAGTGTGGGTTCGTGAAGGAACGCGACACACCCAAGAGACAATGTTTCTCACAAGTGACTCTTAGAGACCATATAAAGGCAAGGGTGCACAATCGAGGACAACATAGAGCATTTTTCGCAAGAGATTTGGAGAGCAAGTATGAGGCAACAAACTAAGGAAAAGTTTCCAAGATGGAAGACAAGTAGCCAATAGTTGGATGTTTTGGAAGGTTTTGGGGAATTTTGAAAACACGGGTTTTTGGAGGCATGTGTAAGGCAGAACCGAAATATGTGTTGGCTTGGTGAAAGTATGCAGAAACGAAGGGACAGCAAGTCTGTGGTTGTGGGCACGTCTAAGGTGCACTGCAGGTGGTTGCAAAGACGATTGCGGTAAAGAGTCTTGATGGGGCGAATGTGCTTTTTGAGTGTCTTGGTGAGGTGAGGCGAGTTATTTAACTCCACCAAGTTGTAAATCAAGCCGGTAGTACTCTTATTGTAACTGTTTCACAATAGCAAAGACTTAGTCAAGTGTTAGGTATGATTTGTGTCGCCCACACTATTTATGTGTTTGTATTCATTTTTGTTCGCAGTTTTTCTCTTGGATTCTCATGTTCATGGATGCATGCTTGAATAATACTAAGTGTTAAATTGTGTTAACAATTGTTTAAGTAATCAAGAGTTGCACTAGAGTAGGAGTGTGACTCGTCGGTAGCCTAGAACAGAGTATGGGTATGCTCTAGGTGAAGAGGCGTAGTCCGGACAAAGTACTCTTGGTGTGCGAAGTAGCCATGTAAGAACTGTCATAGTGTCGCACGCCCTCAAAAGGTGAACAATCGCAAGATCTGCTCAGGCATCCCGTGGGGTCGTGATAGGTGGTATCAAAGCATATTTGGCTCTTCACCACTATTGCATCCGAAACAGTGGTGGGGGAGGGGAGAACTTGTTTGGAAAGAAAGTCTGGGTTTAAGCTTGGTGAGGGTTCGACGCACTGATCCATTGCAGAGGAAACCTGAGCATAGACTTGGTGGTTTCTGACGGAAGTGAAAGGCATAGTTTGCAAAAGAAGTCGTGACTTGTGTGTAGACTTGTGCGCACCCCTTGAGTAGGTCAATAGCAGAGTTTCATGGGTCAACCATGCACTTGGGAAAGGTGGGGAAATGTAAGACTGCTGCAGAACTTGTTGTAGACCCGAATGAAAATTTGAACATAGAGACAATTGGGCGCAGACCTTGGTGAACGATTCGATAAGGAGGGTTGTTCCATCATAGGTGGTTTGAACCCAAACCTATGTGATTGTGCAAACCAAGGGAGAAGTTCATGAGGGTGAACGAAGCACTTGGATGTGCATAAATCGTTGCAGGAATGGGAAAGTGCGGAGGAGTTGCACAAAACTCTTGAGAATACTAAGTGACAAAGGTCAAGTAGTGAAATGGATGGTGCAAGTGACGAAGCTTGGAAGGTCAACAGAGACAATGCAACTCAAAGATTCAAGACAATCCAAGAGGCTTTGTAGAGGATGGGTGAATATGACTTACAGATAGAATCCCAGATCAACGGACTAAATGCATTGAGGAGGAAGACTAAGACCTTGGTGTCGGCTACGTTGGGAGAAGTCAAGGAGGAGAGCACCCAACATGAAGGCAACATGACAGTGAAGGATCAACCTAGGACACTTGTGAGGAAACATAGGATGATTGAGTGTTGACTTTGTTCACAAAATCATTTTATGAGAAACTATTCAATGCAAGGGAAGTTTTTTTTGTTGGTTGAGGAGGAGGTTCGACTCACACCAACAATGAAAGATTCAAAACCATTGTGGGAGATAGTTCAAGAGAAGAAACTGACAGAAGAGATGAATGAAGTCATGGAAACATTGGTGGAACACATGTTGGGGTTCAAGACAAGAGGTCAAGGACAATTTTCACAAAGTGAAGCAGTTGAAGGATTTTTCTTTGTGGACACAACAATAACTAGGTTGAATATGGTAGATTTGGTTGACATTGGGGCAACACATAGTTTTGTGAGTGAACGATCCGTGAAGTCTCTTCATCGCAAACCTGAGAGTTACACTGGAACGTGTAAAGTGTTGAAGTCAACAACAATGTCAGTGACAGGGATTGTAATTTGTTCAGCACCATTGAGAGTTGGAGAGTGGTTTGGAAACATGGATCTATTGGTAGCTCGATTGGAATATCATGTGCTGATATTGGGATTGGACTTCCTCAAACTTTCCAAAGCATCTCCACTTATTCACAAAAGTCACTTAGTATTCTTGGACGAGACCAAGACACTAAGTGCACCCTTGATGATGAAAAGGAAGCTCGGGAGGATGCCTAGGATCTTTGTGATCAGGTTGATAGAAGGAGTTAGTGGGAGCATCGACGAGCCTTGCAACGTGACACAAGAACAAGAAGTCATCCACACCACAACATCTCTGAGTAGTTTGGGGCAAGGAAAACAACAACGAACGATGACATAGACTTCAGTGAAGACAACCATGGGGAAGGTTTGTCGATTAAGGAACATGTGGAACCATGAACGCGAGTGTAAGAGAGAGTTGGACTCTTTAGTTACCATGGAGCAGGAGGAACATCACCAAGTGAATAGTCATCAACAAAAGATTATGGACGTCATGGAAGATCGGGTAGCGAACTTACCCACCAAAAAAATTCCAAGAGTTGAGTTGAGATAGTGCATGGAGTCAATTACTCAACCAAATTTGGAGACAAATGTGGAATAGGTAGGAGATGAAGACCAACATCCAACAACGATAGTGAAGTTTTGTAGAAAGGCCATGGGGATATACGACTTCCAACTTACTGAAAAACAACTTGAGGAGTTGGGATTCAATCCAAAGGAAGTTTGTTTGGTCATGCAATACTTATGCATGGAGCACAAGTTATACATGATGTATGCCAATAGCCTTGGTGGTGATTATTGGGTACATTCTTCTTGCTAAACTAAGAAGACAAAAACGTGTTGTTGGGGGAAAGAAACACAAATGGTGATGCCCAATGGAGGTGTCATCAAAATACCCAAGTAGGGAAGTTGTGAAATGACGAATGAGTTGTGGAGGAAGCTTGTTGAATTATGACAGGGGGCAAGACCTTGTCTAGAACCAAAGGATTTTGGCTAAGTGACCTGAACAAGTTGAGACTGTAGTGGGTGACTCAACAAGACCAAGAGGAGTTAGACAGGATGATCATGAGGGGTACATAAAAGAGTTTGTTGGATGTGGATATGTGCATTCTCTAGCGACGAACGTGACAGTTGGACTGATCACCCAACTAGTTCAAAACTTGAGATTATCCAATGTACATGACACACAAACAACATAGTTGAAGTATCGAAGCCATCATGGGTCAAGGGAATCTAACACTTGGTAACACTTTGCAAAACTTCCTAAGGGGAGTTTCATTGAAGACAACGATTGAGGAAGAAACTGATCCAGGTGGATATCGGTGGCCACCCACCTTTTCCAACTAGCTCAAAACAGTTTTCTGGCAATTTTGGAAATTTACTATTTTTACCAGTTTGTTGGCACAGGGGCAGACCCAGGGTTCAGCTCCAAGAGTGCACCAATAAGCCCTAACTACTGGCCCTTTTGGAAACACCTGCGAAGAAGATGCAGTCTCACCCAAAACATATATGAGGGGGTTGCAGGATAGAGATGTCTACAACCAAGGGGAATATCAAGTGGATCCAACATTAGAACAATACATCAAGCATATATCACTTATCAACTTAGATCTACTCCATGCAACTATCTATCAGATCTAACACAGTAATGCAATAGCAGTATATCAATAACTAAGAACAAAACACCAATCACATATACGACACAAGATATACGTGGTTCACCCTCTCTCTAGGGCTACGTTCATAGAACTGTGCTTATAATATATTAAGACAAAGCATACAGTTCTTGTCTGCGCTCTTAGCTAGCAGATCTTCTTCCTTCTCCTCTCTATCTCTCCCCTCCCTGTGCACCCAGCTGCAGGGTTGATCTTCTCACCCAACTAAAGATCTTACAATAGAGAAGGCTCTCGCACTCAACACTTCTTTCTCACACAATATCACTCACTCGATTACACAATGACAAAGACAACAACAACAATCATAACACCAACAACCACCCAACCCAGGTCCTCTAGACCTCTATTTATACAGTACAATCACTCACCGACATCCTTAGGCCGAAACCTAGGTGTCAAAACCCTAGATACCAAAACCCTAGGTCAACTTGACCCGCGTTTTTCAGGGATTCACCAGCCTATCTTTCCTTCCTTCTCGTGCAGTTCTCCAAAGCATCCAACGGTGGTTATTTCTGCTTGTTGAGTTGTCCATGATCCTTCTTCCTTGCTAATCTGTCATCCTCAATCTCCTCGTCCAACAACTTGTTTCCTTTTACTTCGTTCCATCTTTTCTGATCTTTTTCTCACTTCGACCCAGTAACAATCACTGTGTCTTCCGCGCAGTTCACATTTTTCCCTTTCTTCCTTGATCTTCGTTTACTTTCATAACCAAGGGCCAACAAGCCCCCAACACTCACCTGTGACTCATCCCAAGGCACTTTAGATTTGACCTTTTTGTTTTACTTAGACTTCAGAATGCGTAGTGCAGCCTCTTCTTTCTGTTCTATGCCTCCTATCCTTCCCTGTGTAGACTGCCTTTTCCGCATCTGGTACCCAGTTTCAACTACACTTGGTACCTAGACCCTTTTTCTCATGCTTTTACTGAGAGCTGCGAGGCAGCTGGTTGTCACAATACAATTTCAACCGGCTCCCATTCACTAATCCTTCCTTCCATTCTCCATTGAAAGTCTTCAGTTGTGCAGCTCCTCCTTCTATAACATAGGTGATCTCATATGGMCCGAGCCAATGCGTTCTRAACTTCCCAGGATGCTTTCTGAACTTACTGTCATATACGAGTACTATATCACCTTGTTTAAATGCCTTCTTCTTGATGTGCCTGTCATGATAGGCCTTCTCTTTTTCCTTCTATACCTACAGATGGAATCCTGCAGTAAATATGTCTTCTTCTAGTTCGACCAATCGTGTAAGCCTCTCTCGAACAACTCTAGTGTCATCCATATCTGTAAAGGCAACAATTCTTAGTCTTGGTACCAAATATTCCATTGGGACAATGACTTCGAGACCATACACCAACTTAAAAGGGGTCTGCATTGTTAGCTTCTTGAAAGTGGTTCTGTAGGCCCATAGTAATGCTGGTACTCTTAAATCCCAGTCATCCCTATTCACACTACAGATCTTCGTCAGCGCTGTCTCCAAGATCTTGTTGAATGCTTCCCCTGTCCTATTTGCTTGTGGATGGTAAGGCGTCCTCTTCTGATGGTAGACTAAAAATTCCCCAATCAGGGCTTTGACTGTTTTATTTATGAAATGTGTGCCTTGATCACTCATAAGGATCTTTGGGCATCCAAACATGGTTATGATGTCATCAAATATGAAGCGTGCAACTGTAGTTGCACTATAGTCCTTAACTGCTCTTGCTTCGATCCATCTGGTCAAGTACTCTGTCGCAGTAATTATGTACCTGGATCCTGTGCACTTTCCTGGTGGGTTTATAGGTCCCACGAAGTCAATGGCCCATTTTGCAAATGCTTGTAGGGTCAGTTGAAGTGCTAATGGAATTTCATCTCTTCTGGATGGTTTCCCAACTCTTTGGCATATATCCCAGCGTCTGTAATAGTCTTTAGCATCTCTGTGTAAGGTAGGACACCAAAGGCCATCTCTAAGAACCTTCTGCACAGTTGTTTTCCCTGCATAGTGTCCTCCAACAACGCCTTCATGAGATTCAACAAGGATCAATGGTCTCTCTGCCTCCATAACACACCTACTCAATATCTCATCAGGTCCCATTTTGTATAGTTGTCCAGCTATAAGTGAAAATTCGACAGCGCGCACTACTAGCTGTTTCCTCTAGGGAATTATAAACTCGCTAGGTGCCATTCCTGTTGATAGGAACTAGACTATCTCTATGAAGTGGTCATCGATCTTTATAATTGCCAGTAACCGTGAATCCGACAGTGTATCATCCAAACTGGTTGGCTCTTCGCCATGTTCCAACCTTGACAAGTGGTCAGGACCTTTGTTCATTCTTCCTGGTTTAACCACAATTTCAAAATCATATTCTTGAAATAGTAGAATCCATCTGCATATTCTCCCCACCAACATAGGCTTTTTGACTAGGTATTTCAGCGTGGAGTGATCAATAAACATTTTAAAGTGTCCTCCCAGCAAGTAGTGGCGAAACTTCTGCAACGCATACACCATGGCTAATCCTTCTCTCTCATTGGTGGTGTAATTAATCTCAGCTGTGGATAGTTTCCTGCTAGCAAAAGCTAACGAATAGTCAATATCTCCTTCGCCAGGTTGTGCTAACACAACTCCCAATGCAATGGAAGATGCAACAACATGCACATGAAATTCCTTGGTCTAATCTGAGAAAACCAGAATAGGCGCAGTAACCATTTTCTGTTTCAGTGTGTCAAAGCTCTGCTGGCACTCTTCTGTCCAGTGAAATTGACACTCTTTCTTTAAAATCTTCTCCATGGGTGCTGTAATTTGGGCATATCCTTTAATGAACTTCCTGTAATATCTAGTATGTCCCAGCGTAGTGCACAACTATTTGACTGAAGTAGGAGGGGGTAGATCAACTATAATAGCAATTTTAGATGGATCTACCAACAATCCCTACTTGTATACAATATGACCTAACAACACTCCAAATGGTGAGAAAAAGATGCATTTCTTCAGGTTCAAGGCAATTTGACACTGCCTGCATTTATCCAACATTAGCCTTAGACATTCAATATGATTTTTCAATAAACTAAAAACATTCCAATCATCAAAATATTCTTCTATAAATTTATGTAGAAACTCCTTGAATGCTTCGACCACCACCCTAGAAAAGATGGCTGGGGAATTCTTCAATCCAAATGGAATCACTGTATACTGGTAGGATCCCCATTATGTAGCAAACATGGTCTTATGGCGTTCTTCTTTGAAAATTCGGATCTGATGATATCCTGAAAATCCATCTGTAAAAGAATATACCTCCTGGCCTCCCACATTATCTAACACTTCGTCAGTGAATGGTGTAGGGAAGGGGTCATGTAAACAGGCATTGTTCAACTTCCTGAGATCTACATAGATCACGATTTCTCCTGTCTTCTTGTCTTGTACCACCATAGGGCTAATCCATTCTGATTCTTCGACAGGTTCTATAATTCCTACTTCTAGCATTCTATCGAGCTCAATCTTCACTTTCTCCTTATACTTAGGGTTCAGTCTGTAGGGTCTCTGTTTGACTGGTCTTGCATCTGGTTTCAAAGGGATCGTCATTTATACCATAGGCCCTTTAATGCCCTTCATATCAGTAAACTTGGTTGGAAACAAGTCCTGATATTCATGTAGTAACTCTGTTATCTTGTCAATAGTAGCAGCATCCCAATAATCTTGAACATTTGCAAGCTTTGGTGTCTTCTCTGTTCCAATATTGACCTTCTTAATCTTGATTGGCTATCCAATAAATGGTAGCTCAACTTTTGGTCCTTCCACATCTCTCTGGCCTTCTGTTTTGGCAATGTTCACCTTTCTTGGAACATCGTCTTCATCAACATTAATGTTGTAACAACCTTGCAGTTTTTGGAGAGGCACAATCCGTTCATCCTCTTCTTGTTCTAAAGGGAGGCTAGAGGCCTCCTCAAATACTTTCTATCTTACAATATGTAACGCTTGATCTACTGAAGGATATTGACTGTCAAATAAGAAGGTGGTTACAAAGTTTTGAGACATACATTCCCAATCTGTAGTGATGAGGCGCAGCTCCGCTTGAAGGTACCAGTTGATAGGGTTTGTGTCTAGTGTGTTAATGAACTTGTGCACCCACTACTCTTGAGGAATGGTTCTCCAGGCTTCCTCACAACTTCGCACATGGTCCTTTGGGCAATTTCGACCTGTGTAGCAAACTTCACAGCCTTCTACTTGTGCTGAGAACCGCGCGGTCATCAGGGTACAACATTGTACCCATTCTGTAATGTTGTTTTTGTGTGTGCCCCACCATCTTTCTAGTGTTTATTTCAAGGCCTCATCCATTTCTAACAATCTATGTTGGGTTGGTACACTTGCTTCGAATTTCGACAAGAAGGTTTCCAAAGGATTCAGACCATCAAAAGTGGGCAAGTTACTTACTATTGTGTCGATTCAACGAACTTCTCTGGTTAATCTAGCACATCTCCTTGTAGATACTTCATACATCTTGTTCTATCATTTCTCCAGTGCTTCTTCTAAATCTGATGAACATGCGTTGTCACTTTGCCAGCTTCGGTTTCCATCAGCCATAGGATTAATGTAATCTTGTTGTCTGGTTGTTAATTTGTATATGTTTTCCAGTTCATATGTGCGTTATTCTTCTCTGATAGGTTCTGTGTATCGCTGACCTTCATCTCAATCTAAAGGTGCAATGACCCTAAGGCCATCTATTTTAAACATCATATGTATTTTCTTTAAATCAACCATAGTGGAATTATTGAAAGCCCAATCAATTCCTAACAGCGCAGGGTAAGGGCAACTATCATCAACTATATCAATTACTTCAAAATCTGCAAACGTCCTTACTCCATCGATGTCCACAGGGACATGTTCCAATCTTCCAAAGGGGATTACAACTTGTTGATTATCCATCCTAAGTCTGATAGGGGAATAGATCAACTTCGGTTCTCCCATTAGTGCCCAGGTTTGTTTCGACATGACATTGACCTCCGACCCTAAGTCGAGGACCACATAGTCTATATCATATTCTCCTATCTGAGAATTCAAGTGTAGTTCTTTATTTGTCCTTCTCTTCTTGGATAGTTGATGTACTGCTTTATTCAGTAAAGGATCTATCCTTCCTATCTCATACTATCTGATTAAATTTTGTAGCTCTTGTATAACACTCTCATCCTGAATCAACTTAATACAAATATATAAAAATTCCATGAGCTTGGTTACCTCTTTTCCTTCTTTTGGCGAAGCAGACTAATCGAATGCCAGAGGAATTCCATATTCTCTTACTTCTGGTTGTGTTTTTTATGAAGAACCTTGGTCTCCTTTGAACTCTTTTCTTGCCTCCTCAAATATTTGTCTTTCTTTCTTTGCATCAAAAGTTTGTGTCTTCTCTGCAACTTTCCTGATTCCTGATTCTTCTGTAGTCTTTCCTTGGGTCATTCTATCTTCTTCTGTAACAGTGCCTCCTCGAGTGGTAACATTGATTCTAGGGTTTTCTCTGTGAGGTTCAACATATATCAGTTGCACTTGCGGGTTCTGTTGAGGTCCTCATATTTTCTGAAGCTTAGCTAGCAACACATGACAATATTCTATAACGTGTTCGAAGGAACTGCAGTAGCTACAAGTAGTGCAAGGGTTATGGAAGTCCCTTGCTAAGTGTCCTGGTTGAGCATAGTTGTAACAAATGATCTGTCCTGGGCCTCGACCCATACCTCCTCCTCTGAATCCACCATGAGAATTGAAGTTTCCTCTCCCAGGGGAGTTATACTGTGTAGTGTTTTCTTCTTGATGTACTTCACCTTGAATTTTGTATATGTCTCTTGACCTTTCATGTATGAAGTCGGAAGCCCTACAATCCCTATCATCATGCCCTACGGACTTACATAATGTGCAATACAAATTTGTGGGTGTTTGAACATATTTTTGCATGTAATAACACTCACCAGGGCAATGTCTATTCCTGCATACCTCGCACCAGGGTAGGGTGACTTGCTTCAAAGGGCTTAGGTCTCCAGAGGCCAAGTATTCATGAAATAGGGGACAATGCTTCTTGTCATGGCCTTATGATTTGCATATGACACACCATATGTCTTCTCTTTTATCTTTTCCCTTGTCTTTCTTCATATCTTCGACCTGTAGAGACAAACTAGTTAGCTGACTCAATATTTGACTCATACCTGAGCTGGATTCTCCCATAGGGGCTGATTCTAACTTCATGGTGATCTCTAATGCCTCAGCTTGCGAATAAATATTCTGTTGCATCAGAGGAACTCTAATGTGTGGTAAGAGGGCAGCAATGAACCATTCCTTGTTCTTCTCATCTAGGATCTGAAAAGTCAATCAACCTGTTAAGGTCTTGAATCTCCAATCGAAATCCCAAACAGGTTCGACTACCTTCTTCTTGATCTTTTTCATATCTGTAATACATTGTGACTCTGACTTGGGTTTCTTGAATTTTTCAATCAATGCATTCTTAATTTCATTCAATGGCTTAGGCTGTGCAAGTCCTTGAACAAGCTTCATGTACTAGCTCAGTGCACGATCCCTTAGTGTAGTGCTAAACTGAGTTCTTTTAATAGCTTCATCGATGACATTCTTAATATTCCATACAACTTCACATAGAAACCAGTGCTGATCAGGATCTTCAGATCCATCTCCCCTAAAAATAGGGAACCTCATCTCATCTGCCATAGATCTTCCTAGGGTTCCTGATTGAGTATGTGGTGGACTACTAGTGACAGTGCTCTGAACACTCTGGTGGCTTGGATTATTTTTATTTCTTAATGCTATTGAATCAACAAGAGGGATAATAGTACTTACTTTAGCAGTTTGCGTAGTTCCTGAAGTTTCTGGCTCTTCTCGACGAGGTTCTTCAGCTTTCCGTTCCTCTGTCCTAGCGGGTTCTGAATTTTCTTCGTTCGTCAGATCTGCCTCTTCTCCACTGTAGAAACCCTCGTCCCTGTAGTTCTTCTTAAACAGGTTTGCAAGATGAACTTCTCTGAACGTTCTCCCACTGTGCATATGTCCAGCCTCTGTGTCGCTGTCGCTGTTCAAATTCTTGAACATTAGCCTTTTCAAATCTGACCAATCTACTGTATCTTCAAGATGTTCTTCTCATGCAATAGCATCTTGATCCTCAACTTCAGAAAATGTAAAAATTTTCCTCTGGGTCCCTTGAAGAAATATCTCTCGGCTTGGCTATATGACTCTACTCTATCAACAACAAACACGATGAGATACCCTCCAATGGTACTATCAAACCAATGATCTACTACTCTTGACACGACGTTATCAACTCTCTTGACCTTCTTGATCAACGCCAATGTCCAAACCACAGGAGATCTAGATCTGTTCTCAA
>JASDQU010790160.1:143872-171738 GCA_032191745.1 Picea mariana | reverse complement strand
TGGAAAGTCTTCAACTAGGGTATTTTCTAGATTATTCTTGGGGAATGTAAGTGAATTTATGCAATTCTTCTTTCCTTTGAATGGTTATAGTATTTTTACTTTGCATTTTATAACTAAGAATATGAAATTTCTAGCTTAAAACCCTAGGAGATTAAGCAGATGTTATTGTCTTGATCTCAATAGCTTTTCACCTACTAGATTTTGCTAGAAGACCTATCCTTTGAAGCATGTGCTAGAGTCCTACCATTATAGCACTCTAGCATCATTTGCTTCATCAAGCCTTTATTTACCTCAATCTTGAGCTAAAGAAGAAGGAAAACCGCTAGGGCCTCGGGTTACCTACTTCCTAGTAGTCGTTTTCCTTCTAGGGTTTGTTGATTAAGGCCTTGGGTTACCAACACCTCAACCATCATCCCTCTTGTCCTTAGTTCACACATTATCGTTTGTTTCCTTCAATATTGCTGCTGCAAAAGTGACTCCATTAGCCCTAAAGACACTGATCTAGATCTTATGCCTGATTGATTGATGAAAACAACCCTTAAATCTTATACCTCAAGCTATTTGCTAACCTTTCCTAACCCTAGATTAGACTAATCTACTAACATTCTTCCTGTTTTTACAAAAGTAATCTACAACCATTTATTACAGCAGTAAAAGCCCCTAAAAGAAATTATTAAAATTGATTTTTACATTGCCTCATTAGCTTCTGACAAGTGCTAGTATATTGCTATTGTTATATTATCATTTTGGGTCATTTTGAAGCTTGTTTAAGGCAATAATTGTGAAGCCATCATTATGTATACATTGTTGTTATAGATTCTGTTTTCTTCATCTTATATCAACTTATTTATTTCATTGAAAAGTCCAAGGTTTTACGAAGCACTAACATCAATTGTACTTGAAAAATAGTGTTTTCTTGTTGTCTTGTTACGGGAAGGTGCACTTAATCATATCATTGCTTCATTTTTCTCAAACCTTTGGGAATTTTTGATCGGTGTGACTTGTGAGAGGGGATAAATTTTCTTGATACCTCAACCTTTGCCTACTCAAACCCCCAGGTCACCGAGGATGTCTTCCCTGGGCTTTCACCCCTAAATAGAAAGAGGTGTCTCATTAAGGTGACAATGATAGGAAAACCTCCTGTTACGCCAATTTTCCTTCCACTTTCCTTTCCATTTTGGACAAGTACAAATAGTGCGATAACATTTTGGCGTTGTTGTCGGGGAACACTGAGTCAATTCTCCTCGAAGACAACACTTTTTAGTAAGTCTTCCCTCAAAATCCTTTACTTTGCAAAGCTTATCTGGCAAATCCACTGAGGGTGATCCCCTCATCCCTTTGATAGTTTCAAGAAAACTATCCGGTGAATCCACAAACCTCAGGGAGGTATACCAACCCTCCCATTCCTTTAGAAGAAAACCTCCCTGAAACTCTCTTGTAGTAAAATCATTATTTGGAGGCAATATTTCTTTGAACATGATGTCTAGCGTAGGGACTCAAACAATTAATCCAAACCAAGCTAATAACCAAAAGCAATGGTCATCCAAGCTCTTCAAACCATTAGACATGACAAGTATACTAGGATATCCTAGGAAAATTCGCCCAAGTATGAGAAGTGGTTGCCTAAATTCACTGGTAATGATGTAGTTAGTGTCGAGGATCATATGAGTAATTTCTGGGCCTTCTTTCAGCTTCATCCCATCAGTGATGATGTTGAGGATCTAGCTATGAAATTATTCTCTGTTACCCTCCATGATGGCACTAGACGTTGGTACAATGGTCTCCCTAATGCTAGTATTAAAACCATGGATAGGTTGGAGGAAGTATTCCTCTAACGATGGAGTGTCAAGGAAGACTCCAACATGTTGTTTATAAGGCTGAATAACCTCGTAAAACAAGAGAATGAAACCGTTAGAGAATTACATGACAAATTTGAAAATTTGATGCAGAAGTTCCCAGTGAGCCATCATCCTTCTGATAGTTTCCTTCTCTTTCTTTATACCAAAGCCTTTACAGGATAGTTGGGATATCTCCTTAGAGATAAATCCCCTAAAACAATCCAAGAATCCCAAGAAGTAGCTACAAGGATCGAAGACAACCTTTCATCATCTAGAGTTGAGACTTTCTCAACCCCAAGAGTCAGAATGGATGCTAAACCTAAGATAGTCCACAATGTTGAACCTACCTCAGACATTAGTGCTACCTTGGAAAAGTTACAACTGAATGTAGATGTCATGGTAAAAACCCAAGAACTAATGATGAATAGGATTGTCAACCTAGAAAGAACTCAACAACAAGCCCCTAGGGTTCCTTACAAAGGGAAATTCTAGAAAGGTAACCAAGTTTTTAGGCCAAAGAATGATCAAGAGGTTCCCAATAATTTATCCCCTGAAAATGTAGTAGATGAAAACCCTTGGTTCTTACAATGCAACGAGTCACATTGGGAGCATGAGTTTCCTTTCAACAATGGTGATCATGACCAAGTAAACATTGTTAACCATACCATTGAAAATCCTCACTATTGCCTCAATGTTACACTTGAAGAACATCAAGAAGGGATAAAGGAAGAAACCAGGAAGGCTAGGATGGAGGTGATAAATAACCTTGACCAATAATCAAGAGAAAATTTGAAGAAGAAAGAATTCCAAGTATATACTAGGCAAAAAAGAATGAACCAACCTCTCTCTATTGGTCCTGTGATTTCATAAACAAGACCTCCACCCATGAACATACTTCTTCCAAACAATCCTCCCAAGACTAAAAAAGTAGATTTGAACTTTGATTTTGAGGGAGCATTAGCAAAAATGCATGTGACCATTCCCTTGAGAGAAATCATTAGGGTCCCATCTGTAAAGGAAAGGTTTGATTTTTTTTTCAAAAGCTCAGATGGAACAATGGATCCTCATATTATGTTACAAGGAAATCACTTTAGGGTTAAGTATGATGGACATTCACCTTTCTTCATGACCTTATTGATCAATAACAAATTCCTTAACAATTGCATGCTTGATTCAGGGGTAGGTGCTAACATGATGTCTTTGAAGGTCATGGAAAAATTGGGCCTAAAGGTCACATGGACTTATAGGAATGCATGTGGCTTTGAGTCTAGAGCCATACCCACTCATGGGGTAGTTGAGAATGTTGAATTATGTCTTGGAAGATACCCCAAAAGAGTGATCCACATGGGTATCATGGTGGTGGATGTCCCAGATGTGCGGGGAATGCTATTATCCAAGAAGTTTGTTGTAATGTTAGGATGCACCCTAGAGATGGATCTCACATATATTAATGTTCCTATGAATGATGGAACAATAATTCGCCTCCCAAATATGCCAATGACCAAATTCCATGTGCAATAAATTGGTGATGACATTGGAACTAACGAAACACATGAACCGGTCAAAGAGAGTCCTCCTGTATTTTCCCCTGATGACATGCCTTTCGTTACAGAGGAATAATTTGATCAAATACAATGGCCGAAGAAGGATCTACTTATTTCGCTACAAGAGATTCACTACTACAAATCATAATGCTCAGTGGAATCAAGGGTAAAGAATATCATTTAAATATAGGAAGTAGTGAAAGATTATTCGATCTAACAAAGGACAATGTTACGATAAAGAGGTACATAGTGGGAAGACCTATAATATGCAAATTGATTTATCATGATGCTAGTATTCTGATAAAGAAAAACAGAGTGTATACATGGAGAGAGTGACAACATCTCCAAAGATCGGTCCTATAGTTTTAGAGATAACCTTTTGATGATTGTTATCAGAGTAGAGCAGTGGAAGCATGGTTGCATGAAAAAAATTCATGGGTGAAGCAACGAAGGTGTGAACATACTAAATAAGTGACCACAGATGCATAAACAATGCATTATGTACAGATTGGATCCAGAGGAATGCAATCAGGTTCTAAGGAAGGGTTTTCCCATACAGGGAAGACAAATTCTAGGATGGATTCATGTCCTTAACATCTTAGGATAATGGAAACAACATTTCTAAAGGGAAAACAATAAGGAACCATGAAGAAGAAAATGATTGTATGCTTGATATAGAATGAAAAAGAAATAAAATCTAAGGAGAATCTATATCAAGTGGAACATAGCCATAAGTGACATTCGAGGGGTGGAAAGTATCATTGGAATCTGGGATGGCAAGTAAGAGCAATGCTAACTCATTCCAACTAACTCTATGCAACTGGAAAAAGACATTGTGTAGCATAACAACATGCTGAAAATGACTATGCAAGTCAAGTTAAAACCAAATGGCCAAGAAAGGAGAAATGGTTCATTAAGCAATTCCAAGTGTTGATATGTTCAATCAAGGAAAAGATGAATCATTTTGTTTCAAAAAATAAATTGGTGTTAAATATCCAAAGTTAATTAGAGATCATGACTGGAAATGTAATTTGGTCATGAAGGAGTTGGATCGGAGGGATCCAAGTAATAGTAGAATGCCGAAAATTAATATCAACATAATATATGGTTAAAAGTGTGCAAATTAGATAAGAAAGGTTGGGATGGAAAGGTACTCAAGATAGAGAAAAATCAGGCACATTGTTTTCTTTTGTAAGAACACAAGAAGATTCAGGAATCTGGGAAGAATTGAAGACTTCTGGGAAGAACAAAGAAAAGTGATACGGGGAGAAAGATGTTGTTGCAACTACTGTAGCATCAATTATGTTATGGCTTGTTGGACATCCATACACAGTACAGGTAATTGACATGAAAATCCATTCAGGATCATGTTAATGATGCATTATTAGTGCATACAAATATGAAATGATGAATGCCAATTTGTTAAAATACATGTATAAAATAATAAGACTAGGATTAGTCTATTGTTGAATATATATAAATATGAAAGATGCTAATGGTGGTTGTTGTACGAGGAAAGAGAGAATTCTTGCATGTTTGCAAGTGCTGCTACTAATGTTGTTGCATATGGAAGGAAGCAACAAAAAGATGAAGTGTTGATTATAAGACTGATAAAAGAGGCATGGGAGCTTCTATTGTTATCAACTAACCATGTAGCATCAAACTTATTTAATGGAAGGTATGTGGATAAGAATTTTATAAAATTATGTTGCATAATTGATGAAGGGAATTTAAGTAAGAATCCCCTAAGCCAGAGTTATTTTATAAAATCACATTATTGAATTATTTGAATGCATTAACATGAATAAGATACCACTAGGTGTGGTAAAGGCTGGAGGCCTGTAATAATTATCAAAGATTCTTAGCTTTTGAATGCATATAATGACATAGTAGCATGTCATGTTAATTTCGTTATGAGGTAATAACCAACGCAATAAAGGGTATGCCACTCTTATAGGAATGGTGTAACACCCTTGTTTCCCCCAGCTTGTAATTAATCATAAAATAGGATTACCATGCTAAGGCATATGGACAGTGTAAATGTATTATTGTTTGAGTTGCCAATAACTGACTGTGGGGGTGAAGCCTTGAAAGTACTATCCATGATATCCCTAGAGGAAAGAATGTGAAAACTATAAGAGAGGGTTCATTATATCAAATAACCCCAAATTTTGATTGATGGGGATAATAAATCTCCTTCAGATCCCAAGGAGAGAAACCATTTAATGAAGAAAGGGCTAGTGGTTGAATTATCAACCACTCCCATGAACGAGAGCATGGTATAACTACAGAATGTTAGCTCAAAGTATCACTGGGTATGACAGACCAAGCTGACCTGAGTTCCCTTTTGACAGAAGGAACAGGATGGGTTGAGAACCATCTCAGAGAAAATATATGATACAAATTGGAAAGGACAATGCACATAGTTCTCCAACAGATGAGGAACAAAAGGCCATGAGCTTGATGCTGAGTGAGCATCTGATAAACCTCGCCTAGGGACATAACATAGAAAGAAATACTTGTAAGTTTGTAGAGAACATAACCCGAGCGGAAGCTGAAATAGAGAAAGAATACTTGAGAACTGCGAGAGTTCCTTGGTGATATCATGGATTGGCATGGGGGTGGCCATATTTCTAAGAATGAATGCCTCTGAGCCTATGGTCGGGTGGAAGGAGGAACACCCACAGTCAGTTAATTGACTACCACTTGTAATAGATAAGTAATCACATATCTTATGTATTTAAGTGGTATTATGAATTAAAGTTGGATATCCTATGAATGTTGTAGGGATAGATATGCTTGCTTAATGATTTATAATGTACCCCTTTTGTGTCTGCTTGATTGTGTAATTAGGAAAGTAGGAAATTGTATGAATTTGAAGTGTTTTTATACTCGTAAATTCTTGTGTTCCGTGGTGGCTTAATCCAAATCCACGAACTGCGAGTTCGTCGACCATGGGCATAGTTTTATGTATGCATGTCGACCCTCCTAGTCATTATGAGTCCCTTCGAGGGTGGAGTTTTAAGCTCAGGAGAGGTAGTGCAAATATGCACAGGCTCTCTGCCAGGCAAGCAAAGACCGAGAACCACTTAAATTATAGACTTGGTGAAGGAGCGCAAGAGTTGTGCAGAAGACCCTTCTAAGTGTTAAGTTTAGGAGAAATAGCGCAATGCTCTTAAATCCTTCATAACTAACGAAGCTCAGAAAGGATAGTGAGATTCAAGTATCAAAAGCTAATATCCTTTCGTTTGGAAGACGAATGAACAAGACCTTTCGGGAGGATCCAAGGTCTGTCGCGACCGCTAGATTGGAAGAAGGAGCGCAGGCGTTAACGCCTCGACTCCTTTAGTATTCACAAGATCGAAGAATGTTGGTAATCATCATGAAGGGAATGGATCCTCCAAAACCCTAAGTCATGATGTGATCTAGACCATAGATCCAAGGATATATCGAGACCCACCTTGACTGTGAGATCTGTGAGTGTGAAGTTCGTGCGATGGAAGAATCGTGTGCTGGTGCGACTAAACTTCCAAAACCCGAAGTTGCAATGTTATTTGGACCATTGGATTGAGGAAGTTCGTGGACCATCGAACCGACGCGAGCAGATTAATGCAATGAGTACATGGGAATTTGAAATTCCCTAAGGACCAAGCTCAGAAGAGACTAGAGCTTTCAGAAGCACATATGAGGTCCAAGAGGAAAACTTGTTTCAAGTTCGTAAGCTCAGGAGGGAAGTGGAAGTTGAGACCCATACATCAGGGCTCGCAGGAAGTAAATCAAAGGTTGAGACCTTCTAAACATTTGAAATCTTCCAAGTTAGGGAAGAAAGAAAAAGCTTAGGAGGAAGAGTAACAATGATCGTTGGATCGAGCACTGTGAAAGATCTGGACCGCTGGGATCCACATCTAGACAATTAGAAGAGAACGTAGGAGGAGATCAGATCTGGACCGTCAGATCTGAGCACGAGGACCAACAATCATTGGATCCCAAGGAAAGTGCATGAGGCATAACCCTTTGAAAGTGCACAAGAGAGCAGACTTGTGAAGTCCTGAAATTCTGAAGTCAATCGAAACCGTCCAACGTCAGGGTTGATACGTGGTGTGAGATCCACAACTTCGGAGGTTTGTGGACAAGGAGGAGGATAGAAAACCGAAGTAAATCCTAGTCATTGATTGTCAGGCGGATAGGTGTTAGGAGATCGTGTATTTCGGGTAAAAGAACTCTAGAGAAATGGGTGCATAAGAGTTTGAAACTCCCGAAGTACCGAAGAGCCGAAGCATCGAAGATCCGAAGGTCTCTGGACCATTATATCCAGAGAGACACATGGAAACAGATCATGAACTCCGAGTGGAAGCACTCTGGAAGAACATGAAGGAGAAGAGTTTGAAATCACCGAAGCCCAAAAAACCGAAGCAGTCGAGAACCATCGATCTACAGGAGGACACATGTCATCAGATCGCAGACTCCAGGTAAAACCGTTTCAGGAGGAACAAAGAGTGAGGAAAATCGAGATTTGATATCTCCGAAGGCCGAAGTCCTGAAGAAGACAAGGGTCATTGATTTAGGGAGGACACATGTTAATATATCACGAACTTCGAGTGAATCACATAGGAGTTTTAGTTGATAATTGAGATTACTGAACCCCAAAGATTCAAAGTGAATCTAGACCGCTAGATCCAGAGGGATGCGTGGCGATGGATCGTGGACTCCGAAGAAATTTGTTCGAGAGTTTTTAGTTGAGATTTGAGACTCCCAAAGTCCATAGAGTCAAAGAGCTGAAGTAAATCTCAATCGTCTGATCATCCGAAGTAAATATCAGTCGTCAGATCGTCCAAAGTAAATCTCAAGCATCAGATCATCCGAGGTGAATCTGGACCACCTGATCCAGAAGATATGTGGCGTAGATCAGTGGATTCCAGAAAAAGTCCCAAAGTAATTCATAGCCATCAGATCAAGAGGACATGTGGCATAAATCTGTAGATTTTGGGTAAAGACTCGAAGCAAGCCTCAATCGTCCAATTCAAGTGGACACACGGCGGGAATTCGCTTACTTCGAGGGGAAGTGAAGTTTGAGATTTGAGATCTTAGAAGTCTGGAGACCCAAAGGAAATCTTGACCGTTGATCAAGAAAAGGTCTGTAGGACCATTGATCTAGTTGAAAGGTCAAACCCCCGAAGTAGAGGCAGAGCCGTTGATTGAGAAGGAAAAGTGTTCGTGAATCGTCGACTCCGAAAGATTGACATACGCAAGAAAGGAAAGTTTGAGACTTGAGAATTCTGAAGTCTGGAATTATGAAACAAATCACAGTTGTTGATTTGAAAGAGGTCAGATCTGATCTACAACTTTGAAAGGGATAGATCTGAGCCATCATATCAGAGGCACCATCAAGATCGTGAGATCGACGGTCTCATAGCATTGCGAGGATCAGAGATGCGTGAACTTTAAAAAGTTGAGGGTGGGCTGCAATCCAAACCATGGTTTTGAAGAAATGACATGTGGAGGCTCGAGGAGAATTGTGTGCCAAAAAGTAGTTTGGTTTCAAACGGCCTTTGGCCACGCCCGCAATTGTGTGTTTACATGAGGTTATCGCCCAAGGTCACCTCAAGGAGGGGCTTATCAAAAAAGGTGCTAGCGCCCAAACTCAGATATTCCCCAAGCGTGAAGGGAAGGTCGTGGGTACCATTATACCTGCACCCAAAAGTCAAAAGGGTTTGCATTTAATTACAGAGCGAGACCATCAGGGTCTCAAAGAGTTGCTTGGCTTCAAAATCGGAGATCCTTGGCCGGGAGGTTGGACTGGTTCCCCGACTTTCCAAATTAGAAACCATGAATAGAGAATCTGTCCTTTAAGAAAAGTGAATTTTTTTATGCCCCATCATGGGTGTGCTATAAATCGGTATCAGAGCATGGTTACAACACTTGGCCTACTTGGGCTCATGTACAAGTCGCGTAAGGAGGTATTGTTATCTGCATTTACTCCTTGAGGAGAAGGAATGCGTATTGAACCTGTGATTTTGGGAATTCTTGTTTAATTTCAACAGAAGAATTTCTTTAGCCCTTTGTCAAAGTGATAACTACTCTTACCGGAGTAGGGATATGCTAATTAACATTATAATAAGACTTGAATATGGATAGCTGAAGGTGGAAGGTTTCTGTCACGAGTAGTTGAAGCCCGAAGGACGGATGACTTGGTGTTCGTAACACTGCTTCTAAGCATGAGTAGTTGGACCTTCAGGCACTGATGATGGTAGATTATATAATGGTTAATACCTTTGTGGGCTTAAAGGAATCTGATAGGATCAGGTAGGATCCCTGGCAGTTATAGTTATTGATTTATATTAAATCAGAGTATATAACTCCTCGGGACCAAAGAAAAGTGAGATGGGTAAAACCATATGGATGCTGAGGCAAGGAGGTTTTATTGCCAGACGTTGTCACATAAAGAGGAAAGTGACCCTAGTTGGTTATGGCCTTGAGAGAAGGCAACATCAATATGAGATATGACTGTGAGATTAGTCATGTAAGTTACTGAAATCTCAAACTAAAGGACACTAATTATGAAATTAAACTATCAAGCGAATGCATGAGGTAAAAAGGTGCAAGAGATGCACCTACTTATACATGAATGTGTATACATGATCATAAGGATGATTGGAAGATCCTTGGGAAAAGGATACAAAAGTCGGATATGTCCATGTGTGTGAATGACATGGAAAAATTGCAAGCAATAAGATAACATGATGGATGCTTATCTGTGTTTAATCATGCTTGAGTGCATGGGTTAATGCATTGTGGATCTTCCTAATATGAAGCATGGTATTAATACCAGTTAGGTATGAATGATATTAAACATACAAGTGATGCACATGTATGATGTAAGTTAAGAAAACCATAATATGTATGGATACATAATTTGGGTACATGACCAATATGCATGTTTATATTCCTTATGGGATATTTGGTAAACTGCTGAAGCTAACTCATGGCCGAGGCCATCACAAATAGTGATGGATATGCAATAAGGAAGTTGCATGCTGAAGGAGTTCCCTGTGGAGGAACTGTGTGAAGACTCTGTCAGGAAAATGAAGTCACAACCTTAATGACTGCTGAGAATTAAGCAATGAGCCACAAGCTTATATATATATACCAGAATCCTAGATTACATTTTGAAAAACATCATGTAATGAATAGAAGACTAATAATGAATCTTGACCATTCTGACAACCGAATGGTAACATGTAGGATGCACAGGTTCATGATTCATTATGGGCAAAATATTTTTCTATTAAAGCATGTTGATGTATCCTAAGAGTTAGGATGAGCCTAACCCAGGGCTGCTCAGGAAAAGAGGAGAAATATCACAATAAGAAGTACATTGCATAAGCAAAGGGGGAGAAAAGGAGGAACACTTTCCTCACCCAAGAACCCTAAATTGTTTAACAGATCCGTAGGATTAAAAGAGTATTTGTGGAAACTGGTATAGTTGGTAAAAGGCAAGTAAACCCATTGAGTATGATTAAATGAATAAATGAGTACATTTAACTAAATAGGCTTGGTTGAAGCCATGATTAAGAAAAGGCAGTGAGGCCTTAGAGATAACTTGACTGGGCTGAAAAGTCCTAGGTGGTGTAGAAAGAGCTGGAAGAAAGGGAGAGTCCTCAATTATTTCCTTGTTGAGTATTATGTTTTCTCTTGAATGAGAAATCTAGTACGCTAATGAAAGTAAAAAGGTTTTGACACCATAGTCATAAGGATTGTATTGTTGAAGATACAATCGAAATTTGTTTGTGTTGCACTTGTGGAAACATTTGAGGATAATGTGATGAAGTGCATAAATATATGCTAGGACATTTTGAAGATGTTTTATGAATTTAATGTTATGATACATGCATTTGGTTTAATATTACAACTAATGAAATTGTGACTATGATGATGCATGCTATGTATAGAAAGGAATTTGAGCTATTGAGGAAGACAGTTGCTAGTGATGGGCAACCTCAAGCAGAGGATGATCAGGACAAGGCTATGGTTGAAAGATTGTTGACAGGGCTGTAAAAGTCCCCATAAAGCACTGCTGATGAGGTGAAAATCAGAAAGAGGGTGATAGCAGCCAAGAACCAGTATAAAGATATTCGTTCCTATGTGGCATAAGGTATGAAGGGATTTGGTAAGAACCCCTTATGAAATATTTTATTGTCTTAGTGTTATGCATGAACTTTTGAAAGGCAATTGTATGCCTTGGGTACCCAAGTAAGGTATGATTCAAGAATGAGAACCTGAATGATGGAGGTATGAACCTCTGGTAGTAAACACTGTTTGTAACCCTTGTAAGAATTCATGAACTGATATGTCATGAATGCATTGACCAATCAAGGAATGCTTAAAGGCATTCATGTGAAACTTTTGAGTTCATGTGTATTGATTTGGGATTGTGATTGGCCTATAGTAGGCTGTATGGTCCAGCTGTAAGAATGAAAAAAAATGAATAATCCATATGAGGAAAATGTTGGTTAAATTACAGCACACCATGGCCAAGAACCGGTCATAAAGTGTGACGAACTTGAAAACAATGCAAGAGTGCATTGGTTATGAATGTGGCCATGAATAATTGGCATATTTGTTAAAATCCTTTGAAATGTTGAATTACGTTTTGAAAGGTTTGGTACCTTGAAATTAGGCATAGGCAAGGAATGGGATTCCCTTTTTATGTTTATATAGATGTGATGAACTATTAGTATGCATGGTTTTGAATATAGATATATATATACATGGATGCATGAGAGATTAACAATTTGTTTGGATGTGTAAAGAATGAATTGCAGGGAGGAAATGGGTCTTGGATATGACAATATTGTAAGCCCATAAGAAAGACCAATTGCCTACTGAGCCAAACTGTAAGGAATGGTATTTCCTTTTTGAGAAAGTGAATTTGATTGTTAGTATGCACAATTCTGAAATTATTTGTGATGACGTTGTAAAGGTGTAATAAAAATGTATGTGCATGGAAGAGCTAACAATGTGTTTGGTTGATTGAAGTTGAAAGTGAAGGAAGCAAAGAGGTCTTGGATATGGCAGCATTGTAAGCCCATAAGGAAGACCGATTTCCTCTTGAGACAAACCGTTTTGGGAAGGAAAGTCCCATAATTATGAATCTGATTCCTGTGCGGAACAAATATGGAAATAAAATGTGGAATTTGAAATATGTAGGTGAAAAATTTACAATAAAATTTTGAATTTAAAATTTTATGATGTCTCATGAATTTTTGTATACTCGTGATACAGGTGAAAGGGAAATATCTGTGAAGAATTGCAGAGATGAAAAACTAAGCTCTCAGGTTCGAGGGAGAACTGTGAGAAAGAGTATAATCCAATCACATGAAATAGAGACTGATTCGAGAGAAGGAGAGTAACCTTCGTCCCTATCTATTACGGTACCGGGAGAAGGAGAGTAACCTTTGTCCCTATCTATTATGGTACTGAGAGAAGGAGAGTAATCTTCATACCTATATATTACGGTACCAGGAGAAGGAGAGTGACCTTCGTCCTTAACTTTAGCTGAGTCGGAAGGATGTCAAGCTGTAAAAACATGAAAAATGGCTACTACTGAGCCCTGAGAATCTCGTGGTAATCCATGATCGCCTAGAATATGTTGTGTTGAGGTAACACAAGCTAGAGGGATGTGTTGACAGAGAAATTCTGAGGGACGCCTTGACTGTAAGACTCTATAGAGTCTCTGGAATTCTTTATTTGTGAGAAAACCTTGGCAAGGCAAGATGGATCACCCAAGGGACTGTATAGCAGAGAAGGGGATGCATGAGCCTGGGCTTGGAGGGTGAGTGACCGCAAGGAAGAGGATACCATGATAGTTCTTGTAAACTATTGGGATCATTCACATGATGGGTAGTTCTTCCTGTGCGAGAAAACCTTGGCAAGGCAAGATGGATCACCTGAGGGACTGTATAATAGAGAAGGGGATGCCTGAGCCTGGGCCTGGAGGGTGAGTGACCACAAGGAAGATGAAACCTTGATAGTTCTTGTAAACTATTGATGGGGATCATGCACCCAATAGGTATGTCAAGGAAAAAACAATGAGCCTGGATAACAAAACAACCATGTGGATAAAAATCCACAAGATGCGCAGATAGTTATTGTGCTAATATTATGAAATTTTCCTAGAAATTTTATGCAATGTTTTTGCATAAGACTATGATTAATGTGCTTGTTGTCCAAGAATTATTGAAATCAGGTGACCAATATTTAAGGTCTAAAAAAGGGCTTGACCGAGGAAGAAGGATCAAGATTTTAGAAACAATTGAATGAGAAAGGCATGACAAGTGTTTTTGAGAAAGAACATCGTGGACGATGTTCCTTTAAGGGGGAGGGAATTGTAACACCCCTGTTTCCCCCAGCCTATAATTAATCATAAAATAGGATTACCATGCTAAGTCATGTGGACAATGTAAATGTATTATTGTTTGAGTTGCCAATAACTGACTGTGGGGGTGAAGCCTTGAAAATACTGGCCATGATATCACTAGAGGAAAGAATGTGAAAACTATAAGAGAGGGTTAATTATATCAAATAACCCCAAATTTCGATTGATGGGGATAATAAATCTCCTTCGGATCCCAAGGAGAGAAACCAGTTAATGAAGAAAGGACCAATGGTTGAATTAACAACCACTGCCATGAATGGGAGCATAGTCTAACTGCAAAATGTCAGCTTGAAGTACCACTAGGTATGACAGACCAAGCTGACCCAAGTTCCCTTCTGACAGAAGGAACAGGATGGGTCGAGAACCATCTTGGGGAAAGTATACGATTAAAATCGGTAAGGAGAATGCACAAATCTCTCCAATAGATGAGGAACAGAAGGTCGCGAGCTTGATGTTGAGTGAGCATCTGATAAACCTCACCCAAGGCCATAACAGAGAAATAAATCTCTGAAAGTTTGTAGAGAACAGAACCCGAGCGGAAGCTAAAATAGAGAAAGAATCCTTGAGAACTACAATAGTTCCCTGGTGATATCATGGCTTGGAACGAGGGTGGCCATATTGCTAAAAATGAATGCCTATGAGCCTATGGTCGAGTGGAAGGAGGAACACCCACAGTCAGTTAGTTGGCTACCACCTGTAATAGATAAGTAATCACATATTTTGTGTATTTATGTGGTATTGTGAATTAAAGTTGGATATCCTATGAATATTGCAGGGATGGATATGTTTTATTAATGATTTATACCGTACCCCTTTTGTGTCTGCTTGATTGTGTAATTAGGCAAGTAGGAAATTGTATGAATTTGACATTTTTTATACTCGTAAATGCTTGCATTCCGTGGTGGCTTAAGCCACAGCCACGAACTACGAGTTGTCCACCGTGGGCATAGTTTCATGTATCCATGTCAACCCTCCTAGTCGTTCTGAGTCCCTTGGAGGATGGAGTTTGTTAAGCTCGGGAGAGGTAGTGCAGATATGCACAGGCTCTCTGTGAGGCAAGCAAAGACCGAGAACCACTTAAGTTCTAGACTTGGTGAAGGAGCACAAGAGTTATGCAGAAGACCCTTCTAAGTGTTAAGTTCAGGAGAAAGAGCGCAACGCTCTTAAATCCTTCATAACTGATGAAGCTCGGGAAGGATAATAAGATTCAAGTATCGAAAGGGAATATCCTTTCATTTGGAAGACAAACGGACGAGACCTTTCAGGAGGATCCAAGGTCTGTCGCGACCGCTAGATTGGAAGAAGGAGCGCAGGCATTAACGCCTCAACTCCTTCAGTCTTCACAAGATAGACAGATGTTGGTAATCATCATGAAGGGGATGGATCCTTAAAAACCCAAAGTCATGATGTGATTTAGACCGTAGATCCAAGGATCTATCGGGACCCACCTTGACCATTGGATCTGTGAGTGCAGAGTTTGCACGATGAGAGAATCACGCGTTGGTGTGATTAAACTTTTGAAACCCAAAGTTATGATGTGATCTGGACTATTGGACCGAGGAAGTTCATGGACTGTGAATCTGACGTGAGAAGATTAATGCAAGGAGTACGTGGGAATTCAAAATTCACTAAGGACTAAGCTCAAAAGAGACTAGCGCTTTTAGAAGTGCAAATGAGGTCCAAGAGGTGAATGTAATGTCTCCAATGCCGAGCCCAGTTTGTAATCTTATTTACGAAACGAGTTGTAAAAATGTTTTATAGGATGGTGAGCCAAATTTATATAAGCTGGTGGGTTTATGTGATTGTTAGGCCAGAGAGCCTAAGGGTTGAAGGCCAAGAGCATGATTTTGTACATGTATCAATGCAGAACATTAATAAAATATAAACACCGCCACGTGAAGACCGACCACAATGAATGAGTGATGGGGGACTAAGCTTCCACAGGGTGGGCAAGGGATTAGGGGATGGAAGGTGGGAAAAGGGGGATAAGTGTGGAGCCTAGGGGATAAACCTAAGGGCTCAAGTCTTGGGAATAATATTTTAATATTATTCCAAAAGACATGTGAATAATATGTTTTATCCTAAGTTCTTTTTGGAAGGACAAGCAACTTCCAAACGGAAGGAACGCATGCTAAAGGAACGCATGCAGTTGCATGGGTGAAAAGTGTCAACCCAGGCGCATATAAATAAAATGGTTGAGATGAGTCGTGTTGGGGGCTCCTCCATTCGACCCGACCATTTGAGCATGAACCGGTTGGACCTCTGCAGGAGACCTGGTGCATCTTTTGAACCGTACATCCCCTGAACTAGAAGTTTGTGTTGATTTCGGGAAAAAGTCCGTGGTTGTTATAGAAATTCGGTACACCCCTTCTCTGTTCTAAACCGTGGAGTCTAAATCGACCCCTGCATGGTCAAATCGTCATACATCCCTGAGAATCCAGAGTGTGAGTCTATCCCGTGTTGCCACATTGAGAAAACTAAAGTTTCTCGTCCCTGCTAAGCCTGGTTATGCTGTTGCACCTATCTGTAGTTGCCCTGGGGTGTTCGTGTTTGGATTCCCGTTGATTGTGGTGGATGTGTAGTGTTTGAACCTGTGTGGCTTGCTGGCCAGTTTGTACAACAATCTCTCCAGGTGAGAGAGGTGGTGGAATTTGGAAGAACAGGTTGTTGGGCCTATGAGCGACTTTCTCTAGGTGAGAGAGTGCGCAGAGGAAGGAGAGAACTCCTAGAAGGAACCCTGTAGCTGCCACAGAGCTCAGATACTTCCGGTCCGGTCTGTTGATGAAACCCAAGGCAAGGGAGGTTAGTAACTGAAGGACTGTCTAGGTGACAGAGAAGGTGTATACTCTTGGGGTGGAACAGGCATGTGGGGAAGGAGACTCTGTGGGCAATGGGCATAAGTGGCTCCTGGGAGAGAATTCCTTCCTTATGACTGTGTGTTTTCCCTGTAACCTCAGCCTAGCCTAGGATTCCTTGCCTTGGGGGTGGAGCTTAGTCCCAACTTGGGGGTGACCCACTGCTGAGCTTGATGAGTAGTGTGGTCTAAGGCTAGAAGGTTCGTGGAAGGCCTGCACCTGGTTGGTGGAATTACCACCGTTTCAAAGATAAGCACCAGATGATGTTTTAATTACTTTTCTGCATGTCCGTGTATTATATTTATCATGTATTCTATTGTGCAAATGATTTAATGTTAAAGCCATTGATTATTTATAATAACAATAATTCTTATGGTTACTCTGAGTTTAAGTGTGTTTCATTTGCTTAAATGCATGTCTTATATATAGAATTAAGTACGAGATTGTTATTCCGCGAAGTACCGCTTGCCTGACCCAGAATGGGGGCGTTATAGTTTGGTATCAGAGAATTACAGTATGAAAGGGTGTTACAGTTTGGTATTAGAGCCAAGGTTTCGATGCTGAGCCTAGATGGGCCAGTTGAGTGGTCTTTAGACCAAGGGTTTGAGGAGAAATTGTGTCTGGAGGACCAATTTCGAACCTTTGAATGCTCCTGAGTGTCAAGGAGTTACTTGACCGTATTACAAAGCTCGGGAGGTGTAGCGGTGTTATGAAACCGTAACCAGGGTGGAACTTGGCCATAGGAGACCTGCTACCAAATGCATCAATGAAACATATCAGAGAAGGAATTAAATGTTGTAATCAAATAATGAAAGTACTTTGTTCACACACACACAGAGGAAATCCGAATCATATTCACAATTAATTACAAAGAGACTTACCTTATTTGGGTCGGTGGGCCCTTGCCATACCAACAAGGTATCTCTTAAGATAACTTATAATAGATAAGGTGTAAACATAAACATATAATCTATAAACATAAATTATATCATTGCTTCATAAAAATGGAGATACAATTCACAGTCATTTCAGAGAAAAACTTACAGCATAATTGTGCTTTACATTATTTCTCTCTATCTCCTATCATCTATGAGGTTGTCTCTTTTAAAGAGAAGCAACCGTTACAACCCAAGTCTAAATATAACATGAAATGCTTGTATAATTATTACAATTCGATGATTATCGATTCTTAAGGAAATGATTTCATCTTCATGACATGAAGTGCATGAGGGATGAAATGTATCATGTCTTCCAATGAACAGAGAATGTTCGAACCAAAAAAATGCCTAGAACTCATAGATAAAAATCTTGTTCCAACAACCAAGTCTGGGAATTCAGAACAAGTACCAGATGCACACAATTGCATAATCTTCATATCGAACGTGTGTAACAAACGGTACTAGATGCACACAAGAATATATGTTAGTACCAGATGAGCATAACAATCGGTACCAGACGCACACAAGAATACAAGTTGGTACCGGATGAGCGTAACAAATGGGTACTTGACGACCTCAACAATGAGTACGGAATGACCTCAACAATGAGTACCAAATGATCCCAACAACGAGTACCAGACGATCCCAACAACGAGTACCAGATGATATCCACAACATGAACTGTTAGCATGAAGTTTTCTTGAACCATCCAAAGTAATTAGAAAGTTCTTTGAACATCAAATATTCATTCCTAATTATTAATAAATCACTATAAATTATGATTAAACATTAGTTACCTCACGGATACACAAGAATTGCTTAAAGGCATGTCTGATGAGGAAACTAGGCAAAAAGTGCATCGGTAGTAGGAAACCTTGGTTAGGATATGGGCAAGATAAGGAAATTGGAGGTGACAAAAAGGAGACTCAATATTTCCCCCATGCCTAAGTCATTGCATGTCCTCATGCAAAACTGCTGAATCAGTCTTCAAAATTTTAAAATTGTTGTTGATCCTCTACCTTTCTTGAAAATTAGCTGCTTGGTTTTAAGATATCCATCCCTGATGCCTCATCCTTGAGCTCCCTCTTAATGACTCGTGTATACTGTACTAGGCACACAAATTTGTTCAACTTGATGGAGACTTCATCATACTCCCCCTGTAGTCTACAATTATTCTCCTTTAGCTGTGTGTTCTCTTTCTTGATATGCCTATCCAACACTTTATACTCCTCTATTTCTTGCTTCAACCTTGCATTTTGTTTTGTAAGATTTTTAAGTTTTACTTCCAATTGATGTTTGGTTAGAGAGATGACTTGTTTTTGAACTGATTTCTTTGTTATTTCCGCCATGGATTCAACTTCTCTCCTTAATTCCTTGAGTGTTTCTATCACTAATTCCTCTGCTTCACTAATAGTCGCTACATGTATTTCATCTTTCTCTAGTGAAGTTGAAATTGTTAGAATATAATGGATGTGCTCGTTTTACCATTGACAATATCACTATTGTCACCCAACCATAGGCTGAAGCCACCCTTCAAGCACCTTAACTTTGACAGAGAATCACTCTGGAAGTAAACCCTAGGCTAGATAGACAAACAAAGGGTAGTGCACCTTTCCCCAAGGATAGCACATCAAAAAATAGCTGATCAGCTAGTCCAAACCATAACCAAGAGATATTCCAAGCCAAACGTAACTGCTAGCTACAACAATTGCAAGGACAACTCTTCTCCAGACTTGCGCACCAACTGGGCAACTGCAGTGTGCACAAGTGCTGCTCTACAATTCTGAGAATGCCTGCCAGAATGAAGATTGACCTCCTGTATTTATACTAATTCTGGCTAACTGCCTGGGCCAACTTCTGATTCTGGGTATCTGTCTATTCAGTATATATTATTTCTTCTGGCAGTCTTCTTCTCTTGGAGGATAATAACCTAATACAAATTATCCTCTTGAGCTGACATGTCTTCTAAGGTTATTAGCCAACTCATTAGGGTTTATTCATGCTTCCTAGAATATTCTATTCTTGTCAGGTTTACACGTGGAGGTAAATACCTCCCGCAGCTACCATAATATCAACAGGAATGTCCACTGGATCTTCTGCAAATGAAGGGAAATGAAGAATTGGCCCCTTCTTAACCATACTCTGAGTGGTTCTTCATCCTGGACCTAGAATTTCCTTGGGTGTGCTCACAGGAACATGAATTTCATCTTTAACTAATCTCCTCCTCTTTGTTTTAAGCTCAGAACTGGGTACTGGACTTTGCTTTTCCTGTGCCTTCTTCACTTTTCATCTAGAGGGCTTAGGTGGGGAGACTGGCATTTGTTGTATTTTTTCACTTCTTGTCTTTCTATCAGAGAGCTTGGATGTAGAGGCTGGAACTTGTTCCTCTAATGTACTCTTGGTCTTCCTTGAAGAGGGCTTGGATGTAGGGACTGGAACTTGTTCCTCTAGTGTACTCATGGTCTTCCCGCTAGAGGGATTGGATGTAGGGACTGTAACTTGTTCCTCTAGTGTACTCCTGGTCTTCCTGCTAGAGGATTGTGCTATATTACTTCCTTATTTGTCTCTGCATTTATTCTTGCATTTGACTCTCAATTCAGGAGTCTTTTATGCTTCTCCACCTTTTTCTCTAGGCATTTTAACAATCACTTCTAGAGTATTCTCTACAATTTCCCAAACCTGTTCCTGAGGTATTTCAAGAACTCCTTCTGGAATAATTTATGTAATTTCCCTAGCCTGCTCATGAGATACTTCAATAATTACCTCGGAAACAATGTCCGCAACTTTCCCATCATCATTCCCAGACCTTTGTTTCTTCCTCCTTTTCGTATTGATTTGAGTTTTACTTTTCGTGGGCAACTCTAGTTGGATGTTCTTGATATTGGATGATTGTGCCACCACAGATGCATTTTCTTCTTCTAAAATTGTTGTCTTCTCTTTATTCAATTTACTTACAGATTGCAGTGAGCTAGGGCCAACATGATCCATTGTTTTACTAAATTTTTGTCCTTTCTTTCTATTATCTCTCTTCTTTCTATATGATCCTTTACTATGTTCCCCTGTTACACTCCCTTCTACAAATTTAGAAGTCTCGTGAGAAAATTTTTCTGTTAGGAATTTCTTCCAACTAATGTCCCATTTTCTCAATTCATGGACAACCAAGAGTTTCATCAGCCCATGGTGATAAAGACTGGTTTCAGGTTTCTTGGATGGAGACTTAACACCCCTCACCATCTTGTTCAGACTCATCCACAGGAAATGAGGAAAGTCTATGTATGGGCCTCCTTCAAAATGCATTAAAATCCTTATATGATAAAGAAAGGTTACTCCACACCTCCCTTCCCAAGTTAAAAATTTATGCAGGAAAACAAGCATTGTGAAATATTCCTCTTTGATCCAGACTTTGGATATACCTTTCATCCAATCTAGGTCCAGGTGCTTGGGTTTCAAGAATTTTTTATAGATACCTCTGTCCACGATGATGCCTTTGAAATACTTCTCTCTAGTGGAAGATAACTCGATCACCTCATCTATGGTAGCTTCAGTAATTGTTAGTTTCAGATCCCCCAACTAGACACTCTCCCCATCATAACTTTGGACGAAGGCACGAGATACTCCATCATGATGTCCTCTAAATATTTTCAAGAAGGGAACCCAGCGAGCCTTTTCAATTTTTTCTTTGCAAGCTTGATACTCCTCTGTTTCTATGTACATATGAAACACTGGTCCGTGCTTGTGAACCCCCATGCCAACTTAAAGACGAGTTTTAAAACAAGTATGGGCAATGAAACTTAGGTGGGGGTTTGTACTAGACATAACACTATGAGAAAAAGGTGATGGGGGCAAAGTAACAGGATAGTAGGAGTGGATCAAGTGGTATATAACAAAAAAATGGTTAATTAACGCTCATTTGGATGGCGAAGCCATCCAAAAGAGTGTATATAATGAAATTGAGAGGACAACGATCAATTCTTTGAAAAGATAGTGAGGTAAGGAAGAAGTCAGAAATCATGCCTCAATATTGTGTTCATGGATAATGTGATGATCATACCCACAAGTAGTGTCACATCCCTTTATTACCGGTTTCCGCAATGATTACGATGAATGTGGGTGATGTGACCAAAAAACATCATTAGGTAGCATTCGACGTCATAAGTTTAAACAACATGAGTTCATAGGAAGTAGTGTAATCATAGTTTTTTCATCATACAAATGATAATTTTTTACAAGATATGCCAAATTGGACGATCACCTTATGAAGAGAGTCGTGTACATTATCATTGATTTCAAAACTAGGGGAATCATGAAGAACTTCAGAAAATAATGATATGGAGGTTTAGTGATTCAAAATAACAAGGGAATATGAGGGTAACCATATGTAAAATGAAAAAATCAGGTGATTTTTAATAAAAAGGAATAAACATTGAGTCCATATCTCTATATTACCTTGGAATGCATTCAAACCATTGAAGCTATATCAAGAACAATGTTACCAAAATCCTCTTCGTCAATATCAGAGCACAAATTCAATACCAGATCACCACAACACTATCATTTTAGTACCAAACCAATATAGAAGATTTATTTCAGTACCAGACTGATGCAGAGAGATTTTTCAGTATCAGATCAACACATAGACTATTCAATACTGGATCAACAAAGAGACTTTTTAGTACCAGATCAAGACAAGGAATCGGTTTAGTACCAGATGAACACAAAGAGGATTTGTTAAGTACCAGACCAGCACAGAGAATCAGTTTAGTACCAGATGAACACAGAGAGGATTTTTTAGTATCGGACGAGCATAGAGAATTGGTTTAGTAGCAAATGAACTTTGGCAAGGTACCTGGAATCCTGTAGGTTTGTTCTTCATGTCTAAACATGTTATGTGAGTCTAGGTGAAGAAGAGGTGGAAAATTGGAATGAAATTTTGAAAATGTAGCAGAAATATCACAAAATGAGGCAAAATATCCAATGATTGGGCTCCAAGCTTTGTAACAAGAAGGAAAATGCAGCTGGACATCCTCATTTAGAGGTAAAAAACCTCCTCTTTTTGGAACCAAACAAACCCTTGTTTTCATTGCCACTCCAATTTTATTGAAAACAAGATCCTAACTACTATTGTCCTGTGGATTTTTCTCAATCCCAGATCAGTTAATGCTCGCCGGTATTTTCAATTTTTAAGAGTCTGAAAAAATTAAAGAAAACTCCTTATATTGTCCTGAGGATTTTTCTTGCGACCAGGTCAGTTAGTGCTCTCCGGTGTTTTCAATTTTTGGGAGTCTGAAAAAATTAAAGAAAACTCCTTATACTATTCAGTGGATTTTTCTCGAGCCCGGGTCAGTTAGTTCTCACTGGTGTTTTCAATTTTTATGAGTCTCAAAAACTTAAATGAAACTCCTTTTGGCTCTTTTCCCATCAGTAATCTACCAGGGTTGGGTAAAGGAATAAACTCACCTCTGGTAAACGTCCTTTTTATTGCTTATCTACATGAGAACATAATCAACTTATGCCTTTGTTAGTAACACCACAAAAGAATCACTATCTAACAAACACCTATATATACATGTATGTACAAAATTAAATCAAATCACACAATGAAAACTTACAGTGTAGTTCAACAGCAGGGGAACCCCTCTTGCTTACCAATTGCATTTTTGAATTCTAAAGAACTTGTTTGATAAAATCCTTGTTAGACAGAGGCTTATGATAGAATTTCAATCAATGCTCATTCACAACAAAGGAGGTCTGATATTCATCAATAGTATTTATCTTCACTGAACCATTGTCATAAACTATGTCTACTTCATAAGGTCCCAACCATTGAGTGGGCAATTTACCTTTAAAACTCTTGAACCTACTGTCATATAGAAGGGCCCAATCACCAGACTGAAAAGATTTCTTCTTTCTATACTTTTCATGCCATTTGGTCATTTGTTATGTAATAAGTGTAGTCCTCTGTAGAGCATCTTGTTTGATTTCATCAAGTTCATTTAGCTGCAGTATCCTCTGTTTTTGGGCTTCATCCAAATCCATTCCCAATTGCATAGCAATCCTGAAAGTTTTTACTTGAAATTCTATGGGAAGAAATACCTGCTTCCCATAGACTAATTCATAAGGTGTATGGCCTATGGTGTTTATCCCAGTTGTTTTGTAGGCCCATAAAGCTTCAAGAAACCGATCCACCCAATATTTATGGTGTAACTGAACCATCTTGGTAAGTATAGCCTCTATCACTTTGTTGGTTGATTCTACTTGTGCGTTTTCTTGGGGGTGATAAGGCGAGGATTTCCTATGTTTAATTTGATATTGTTCAGTAATATCTTTGACCATATTGGAGGTAAATTGGGTTCCTTGGTCTATCACTATTTCTCGAGGCACACCAAAATGAGTAAAGATGTCTTCAAATAGAAAATCAACAATTGATTGTTCATTTGCAGAGTACAAAGCTTTAGCCTCTATCCATTTAGTCACATAATCTGTACAAACTAGTATATACCTTCTTCTTCTAGGCATGGGGTTGATAGGGCCTACAAAGTCCAATGCCTATTTCTTAAATAGTTCAATTACTACATGAGCTTGGAGAGACATATCATCACTTGCAATTGGTTTTCCCATCCTCTGACAATCATCACAACTGGCCACATATTTCTTTGCATCCCTAAAAATGGTTGGCCAATAGTAGCTTGTCTGAAGTATTTTGTATGTTGTCCTCTTATCAAAAAAATGGCCTCCACATGGGTCATCATGGCAGGCTTTGAAGATATCATACATCTCATCCTCCTGTACACATATTCTAATCACCAAATCATGTTCTGTATGGTATAGACAGTCACCATGCCACATATAATTTTCACTAGATGAATAATCCTTGGTTTTTCTTAGAGGGAAAAATTCTGAGGTAATTTCCCTATTACAAGATAGTTTTCCACATCTGCATACCAAGGAATGTAAGTAGAAATAAAAAACAAACTTTCATCTGGAAAATTTTCATCTACTGGGGCGTTATCACCTGTATGATTGAGTCTAGATAGGAAATCAACAACAAGGTTATCTTTCCCAGGTCTGTCAATGATATTAATATTGAATTCTTGCAATAGTATAAGCCATCTAATAAATCTATCATTTTTCACAAGCTTATACATTAAAAACCTAATAATTGAATGGTTTGTGTGTACAAAAACCTCATACCTTGTTATATTGTGTCTGAATTTATTAATGGCATGAACCAATGATAATAATTCCTTTTCAGTGATAATGTAATTCACTTTAGTAGGGGATAGATTTTTGCTATCAAAGTAGATAACATAGGGAAGTTGGTTTTATCTTTGTCCTAGAACGGCTCCCAAAGTGGTATCTGAGGCATCAGTGTAGATATGAAAGGGAAGAGACCAATTCGTTCCTCTTAACATAGGGGTACTGGAAATATTTTTCTTTAAAATTTCAAAAGAAATCTGTCATTGCTCATCCCAATGGAATTCAACCTCCTTTGATAATAATTTGAATAGCGGGGCAACCAAATTTGTGAAATTTTGAATAAATCTCCTGTAATATCCAGCATGCCCCAAGAAGCTTCTAACTTCTTTTTGTGAGCTAGGGATTCTGCTGTGAGAAATAATGTCAATTTTAGCAGGATCTACCCGTATGCCAGTATCAGAAATATGATGACCCAAGACAATCCCCTTAGTGAGCATCATTCTATATTTTTCATGGCTGAGGAAGAGATTAGTCTCTTTACACCTGATCAATAATTTCTCCAAATAGTCCAATGCTTGTTGAAAATCATCCCCATATACTGTGAAGTCGTCCATATAGAATTCTACACATCCATGGGTTAAATCAGAAAAAATGTCTAGGACATCCCTCTGAAAGGTGGCAGGGGCATTACACAACCCAAAGGGAATAACCCTATAAGCATAAGTACCCCATGGACAAGTGAATGTGGTTTTCTCTTGATCTTTAGGGGCAATTTGGATCTAATTATACCCATTAAACCCATCTAGGAAATAAAAGTACCTCTTCTGAGACAAGGTATCCAAGACCTGGTCTATGAAAGGTAAGGGAAAATAGTCTCTATAGGTAGCCTTGTTCAGCTCCCTAAAGTCCACACAAATTCTGCACTTGTCATTTTTCTTGGGGACAATGACTAATGAAGACACCCATTTTCTATCTGAAATAGGGTAAATGAAATTGGCATGCATGAGTTTTTGAAGCTCTTCTTTCACTATGTGTTTTAAGGCTGGGTTCATTCTTCTTTGGAGCCGCCTAACAAGTTTGATTTGATCATTGGTGTAAATATGGTGTAGACATGTATCAGGGTGAATTCCTTTCATATCAGAGTAATCCCATGCAAAAGCACCAGACTGTACTTGGATCATTTAGATCAATTTTTTTTGTTGATCTGATTCTAGGTCAGAATTTATACACTGGGATTTCCCGAGACTGATTTCAACAGTTTGGACATTTGAATTCTCTTCTTCACTTATTTATGATATAGTAAATAATGTAGAAGTGGAGGGATGCCAAACCTCCTAGAACTCATGGATGAAAATATGTATGAATTCTGGGAAATACTGAGGATACTCAATGCATTCTGCATTGGTTAAAAATAGGCTTAAAATTTGTTCTTCAGTTTTTTCTTGAACTCCCTTTTCTTGCTCAAGTGTTAAAAGGAGATGAGAACAATTCTCCTCCCCATAGGGATTCTCTATCCATATTGTAACTTCAATGGCTGGTTGGACAGGAGGAAAGAGAACAAGTTTCTGAATGTGGGTTCCATTAGAAATTGTCATCTCCCCAGACCGACAACTAATAAATGAATTAGTAGTGGCCAACCAAGGTCAACCAAGAACAATTGGATTCCCAGGTTTTGAGGATTTTGAATGAATTACCAAGAAGTCCACACGATACTCCCATGAGGCTAAGGTAACCGTTACATCATCTAGGCTTCCTGTTGGGTTGATGATTGATTTGTCTGCCAATTCCAACAAGGTCTATGTTGGCCTTAAATGATTTAGTTGCAGCGTACACATAGTGTCGAAAACCATAACATTTATTGTTGCTCCTACATCAGTAAGGGTGTTTGATGAAGAAATAACATTAATTTCTATAGTCACCACTGGGTTTCTTTGATCATTATATTTGGATGGCATTTCTGATATATATGCTGGTAGTTGTACAACCACTTTTATGACAAGAGGTTTCTTCCTCTTCCTCCCAGGATTTTTGATGCAAAGATCCCTTATAATTTTATCATAGATAGGAATATATTTAATGACTTGGAGTAGGGTGATATTTACACATACATTCCTTACTTCATCTTCTAATTCATGTTGTAAAGGTACCTTAGGTTTCTTCACAAGTAGTCTTTCTTGATAGGGTGGAGGATTAGCTTCTTGAGTTATTTCTAATGGTTGAGGAGTGTGAGGGGGAATTTACTCTTGTACAAGGATGTGTTCTTCTTCATTAGGTTGGTCATCTGTAGGTTCTTCTTCTCTAATAACCATTGTAGAATTCAGTTTATTCAAGACCTTTCAAGATCTTAATTGAATTTCATTTAGTGAAGTAGGAGTTATTACATAAGTTGGGAAAGTTTGCGCTTCAAGGTTCTGTATAGGTTGAGTAGGTCTATTGTTCAGATTAGGAATGGTTTGTGTAGGAATAGGGGTAGGCCGAGGGGGATTTGGATTAGGTCTAGCTTGCATTTGTTGCTGTCGATTTGGGTTCAAAGGAAATGTGAGTTGTGGTTGCAGTTGGGAAGGTGGAAGTAAAGAAAGTGGATTAAATCTTGGTAACAAATGAGATATATTTGAAGGATAATGTTGGTAAGTATGAAGAATTGGTGTTTGAAAAGGAACATTCCCAAATATCAATATAGCATAGAAAATCCTCAGAAAAAGTACTCAACGCCTTGAAAAAGAGATAATTTCAGATAATAAACCTCTTCGAGGGGGCAACCTCCTTTTACCCCACTTAAATGTTCAAGTACAAGATGATTCAAAATGAAAATGTCTCCTTGGTATATATAGGAGACTAGGAGGTATAATTACAACTAATGGCCTAAAGCCAAAATAAATAAAATAACATTACTAATATAATATGCCCCAATTAAGGGGTAATGAGCCAATATTAGGGCTTAACATGCCCCTCCCCTTAAGACAAGTGTTGTCCGCAACACTTGAGTAACCCTGGATGCTTCAGTATAAAAGACTCATCTTCCCAAGTGTAATCTTCAGACGGTAGTTTCCTCCATTTAA